>OY982559.1:27662883-27778641 GCA_963859945.1 Euplagia quadripunctaria | reverse complement strand
AATCACGCCAGGACGGCTGAACGCATTTGGATGGAATTTGGCACATATATAGATTATAATCTGAAATAGCACATAGACTTTTTATCCTGAAAAATGTACCGTTCCCGTGGTATAGATTTGAATTTGCACGCGAGGTCTGTATAAACCTCAACCCTCGTTGTTCTCTATCTCGGTACACACTCTTGCGGAACATACCCAATCAGTTTTAGTGATTGTTTCATTTAATATTGTTTTTGTATGAATACCGTGTAAAATTTCAGATGCATTTAGTAAAAAGCTGTTATTATATCAGAAACAGACACTTCAATTTTATTTATTTGTATAGATATAGAATACTACAGATACTCTGACTAACTAAAGCATTGTATAGAAACTAGTTATTGAGTTAAAATTACCAAATTAAAAAGAACTTTTGATCAAAAAGTTCCTTAAATGTCATACATCATTCATACTTGAATGTCATAACAATTTTTGTGTTTTGGTTGTACAACCTTTACACATAAATACTTATGTACACATAAATACATTACCTTTTACTATTATAACCACCATGTTTGTATAGCGTACGGTGGACAATAAAACATGGCGATTGTAAAATAATGACGGTGAGTTTTCATTATCGCGGGCTATTCTCGCCTCTGGGCTCGACTCACTGTATTGTCAACAACGATCAGTGTAATTACGTATTATCATTTTCTTGCTCTTCTCCCAATTTTCATAGGGGTTGGCGCAATACAATACAAAACATTTCAAAGAGTTTTGACTGGTTCCTTTTATGGCCGGCTTTAATGTAGTCGTTTTAAGACGGGACAGAAGGAAGAAGGTAAATTGGTACAAGGCAAAATGGGTAGGGAGAAGAGCCTAGGGTAAAGAAAACCGCAAGTCTCGGATGGGGAACGAGACTGAGACCTGCAGTAGCTCACAGAGGCCGGGGACGCGTACCCGAGTGTCCCGTATTTCCTGTAGCTGGAGAGGCCACAATAGGAACACCAGCTGGCTGACCATCTAATTACGTATACGTATTCAAATAATACCCCAGACGTATATCCATGGCAAGCAATTATTAATTACTAGCTACGCCCAGAGGTTTCACAAATTATTTGATAAATTTTGAACGAGGGGAACTGACAGGGCTCAATGGTTGTTTAGGGATGTAAGGGCTGACAAGATATTGCGGCTATGCTATACGTTATTCCTACACTTTTTGTCTCCACAATAGCAGGTTTTGTCTTAATTATTTGTGAGATTGAGCACCTCTGATGTATTGTAGTACTATACAGATAGAAGTGCACGCTAAGATAAGGTAGGGGTAGGCCTACCATCACTTAAATTGCTGACACCGGACAAGCTCTTCAAAAATCCCGGACACATGTGTGAAATCAAGATTATTTCCCGGACATCTTAAAACGCCGCTTCTATTTTTTTTTATTAAATTAAACAGCTTGGTCATCTAATAATTATATGTTGCCCCTGGCAGAGAGTGTCCAGGGTTTTACCCGGACACTTTTTGAAAACCCCGCCCGGACGCTCACTGGATGCCCTCTAAACGGATGGTACGGATGGTAGCCCTAGCTAGGGAGGACATTTAGATATTTTGAAAAATGACCTGCCAAGAGTCTATTAATAGTCGCACCACCAATTCTATGGCTTTAACAATTTGATTGTATGGCATAGCACAGTGGTTTAACTGATATTTTAACAAATATCACCAAGGCGACTATTGTTTTATTCACTTTAATTTACAAGTACAAATTATAAATACCCCCGACTCAAAAATCCCTTCAACGATTAGAAAAGAGCTGAGTCATCTTAAAAACATAATAATCAATCAAAATCGGTCCACACGAGCGTCGTTCACGAGCTATGATGCCACTGGCAGACACACAGATACACACGTTAAACTCATAACGTCCCTCCTTTTTGCGTAGGGGGTTAAAATAGTTATAAGGCTCGGTATTCAGTATGTCTGTTAATTGTATGTTGGTAAAATCTCCGCAACTCTGAAAACTTTCGCACAGTCGAGAATTGACTTTTGATAATAAACTAGTTTTTGTATAAATATATACAACCCCATAGGCTGTAAACAGGCTTTTAAACCATTAACCATCAAAACAGCCTACAGAACCGTCAGTAGTCATTATCTGCTTAAAATGCTATACGAGTATACGACGGATACAATTATTTCGTAAATGTTACGACAAAGGTTGCCATATACAAAATTGAGAAGTAGGTATTAGCTCTAATAGGTTTGCTGTTTTTAAAGGGAATTGAAAAGACGGGACTATTGTGTCTAATTTAGTGTTTTATTTGCAGACGCCTTTGTCCCATTGTATGTATCAGAAGCTGTCAACAATTTATTTGAAAACGATTATGTAAAAATAAAAGTAGTACGTAGATTAAAGGTTAAATAGTTAAAAGTCTATCTAATATCAATATAAACTGACAATAGACAATATGAAATAAATATAAAACAAATATCATCATCTTCATTATTTCAGCCGGTTGACGCCCACTGTTGAGCATAGGCCTCCCCCAAAAATCGCCACAACGTTCGGCCCTGCGCTGCCCGCATCCAGTGGTTTCTCGTGACCTTTACAAGGTCATCACTCCACATTGTGGGAGGCCTACCCACGCTGCGTCTACCGGTACGCGGTCGCCACACGAGAACTTTTCGGCCCCATCGCCCATCAGTCAAACAAATATCGTCATTATGAAATTACAATATTTTTAACACAGTTTTTTACTTCCTCAACAGCCTTTTTTAAAGTTTCCGCGTCATAGGTCGGCATTGTTTTCTTTATATAGTTGCGCACCACGTTCGAGGAACTAAATATAATAAATATATATTTTTTATATATATTATGAACCACATGCAATTGAATTAATTACTGAACTTCTAAAGCTTTCACGTTAAGCTGCCATTTTATTTAGAATATTATATTGATGAGTTATTTAATTATTTTAGATATTTCATTTAATTTCATGAAAATTATTTAAAAAGGGAAACAAATTTAAAACAAATGTTATTTTCCCAACGGAAAAAATAAACTACCTTATTTTTACAGAAATTATGACAATTTTTTTTAAACGGGTGGATTAAATTTGAGTGCAGTGGATAAATATTGGTGGGTAAAAACATTCAAAATATAAGTTTTCTTAACATTACGTTTTAGAACCAATTAACAACCAACAAAAATCAAGGAAAAACTATTTCCCCTGTAGCAATGCAAATCATAAATCGTTTTTCAAAGTTATTAATTAAAAGTGACGGATTATGAAAAGAAGATAGATAAATAAAACCCAGGACATTGGTGTCAATTCTGTTGAATTTCTCTCTTAACTATAATTGACTAAATTTTCTTCATACAAGATGTAAACCTTGTACCCTTCCAAACAAGGTCTTATTTCAAATATAAACAAGTAGGTAACATACGTTGCTATCAAAATAAGCAATTTATTTGTCGACTAAAGTCTGACAGGCTTAAATAAACTTTAATACCACGCAGCGAGAGCCGCTATCCGTTGAATGCCATCCCTTTTGCTCTGTGTTTTTAGTAAGCGTCTTCGTAGGTGTCGATTAAAATAACGTCATCTTAGTTCAGGCAATTATACGGCATTTGAATAAATGGGCTCTCGCTGCGTGGAAATAAAGTTAAGTATACGTTGACAAGTTTTAGTGAAATTTAGTGGCACTGAGAAATAGATGCCAGTAACAAATAGACCTTGTTGCGAAGAAGACAAGGTTGATTTCATATGAAAAAAATAAGTTAGGTTTTAGTTTAGTGAGTCTGACAATAGAATCGGTACCATTGTATGCCTACTACCTAGGAAAAAAGGTTTAAAAACTCTGACTAAATAAAGTAAATGCACTACATGAGTCGTTATCGCCCTTGTTAAACTTATGCATTTGCACCAAATATTAGTTTAAAAAAGTATATCCATATCTTAAAGTTCAATGAACTTTTCTGTCATGTTTCTGTCCCATCAACAACCACGATACCTAGAATAGCCAGCCTTCTAACTGAACAAAAAACGGCTAGTCATAATTCATAGGCTCATCTCGAGCGACATTGAACTTTTTTTTTTACAAAGGAAAGCAAGATCACGAAGCACCATTCAAACTTACAACCGTTTACAACAAGCATTCTTTAGGCGACGATGAGTGCTAGTGACCTTGGGGGTTCAATAATCACCCAAATAATAATATCTGTTGGAAGTTTGTAATAACGTTTCCTCTAACATGTATCATCGGTAAATGTTAAATGTGACAAATAAAGTTTTTATAGATACTCTCACGTTAATCTATTATCATCCTGATATAAAAATCAAATCAATCATCATGTTTTCATTTATGGTTTTTTCCACTTCTAAAGTATCTATGGTTAAAGCATTTTTTATTACACTTTAAATTAAACGTAACATCGCTATCGCGGCGCGTAGCGTTTAATAGCAAAACTGCTTTATATTAAAAATGCTCGGTTTTATATTAAAAATGGCTAATGAAGCAGTTTTATGAAGTTGGTGCCATTTTTGAGTGCTGATTAAACCTCTATGGTAGGGATATCGAAGGTATATACAGGTGATCGAAGACCCAGGCTTTAAGTTCCGAAATTATATGTGTTATTTAAATGAACAAAGTAAGAAGTAAAAAAAAAAAAATAAACTATACGATGAACAATTCTTTTTTGTTGTCCGCTGGTGTGGAAGTCAGACAATACTAGTATTCTTGTTAACCCCTCCAGCTAAGCCTAGATGTACGAGTAAGAATTAGGTTAACGTGGCGCACGTCGGTACTGAACTGGGTTGCGTTTGAGCCCGCAAATCGTTAATCCATCAGAGAAAATATAATAATTGTATGTATCACATATATTTTAATAGTTTTAGACTGATTTTTTAATTAATCATACTATAATATGTGTTTTAAATATATGTTACTAATTATAAACGCAAAAGTCTATGGGCATGGATGGATGGATGTTTGTACTCTTTCGAGTAAAAACTACTTAATGGATTTCGGTGCAATTTGGCACACAGATAGTTTATGACTTTGATTAACACATCGCATATTTTTTACCGTGATAAACGCCTGGACTTCCAAGCGGGCGAAGCAGCGGGCAAAAGGTAGTTAAGTATATTTAAAAAATATTTACAGAGTAATTTAAGAAGAAACCAATTTCAATTTAACTTTGTGTTCAAATCAAAACTATATACTTTTAAAATTGTTATTTTTGCTTTATGAGGCGACCTCTTGTACTATTAAATCAAATAAAATAGACGACAAATCCCATCTGCTAACCCGGATGAGATTGTGTTGTTTACTTGTGTATTATTGACGACAGAGGAACGTGGCGCTGAGCTTTGTAGAGGAATTATCGAGATATTAATTAGCTCACTGTTATTATTATGCTCAATCACCCTCTTCATTCTGATTTCTTAATGAGACCAGTAATGAGAGAAATGACCAGATTTTTGGATATATTCAGAAAATTGTCCGCGACTTCGTTCGCGTGGCAAATTTTGGTGAAATCTATCTCACATATAAACATTCATCCATCCATCCTTGCATCCTTACCAACTTTCGCCTCTATAATATTAGTAACATAGGTATAATGTAAAGAAATAGTGGCGTACTCTTGTAGAATTTTAGACTCTAGGGTAATTTTTTTACCCAACTATTTTTGCATCAACCTTATAATTTTTATACATCACCCCAAGGTTGGCTGGTTGACATTTGTAAGAAACAGTCTCACAACCACTTATATAAACTATGAAAATCACCAACTAATAGTAACTGCTAAGTTGTTCGTATCTCTATTCGCACTCAAATCAATAGTTCTCATCTTATTCCCACCCTTTTAAAATCCCACTATTCGTTAATATTTATCGATCGACCAATAGTATTGCGTTACCGGTATAACCAGTCAAAATAATGTCTATTAACTTATTTTATTAAATAGTGAACTGTCTTATCATCTATTATAGTTTGTCCCTATTTTTAATAAAATAAATAAGAGTTTTTAATGTGGCGACAACACAATGCCTTGGGCATTAAGTCCGCCTTTGTACAAATTGTGCATTAAGTTTTAAATAAATAATTCTGAACTCAATAATAATATACTATAGATATCACAATCACAATCGTAGAAGAAAACTTCAAGACGCAAAGGTCAAACTGACGTTTTGAGCAATTTACTTTAAAACTAAGGGCACAGATAACATAATACTAGTATTATTGCTCTTAGATACTAGTACTAAGGGCATGTTCCGATATTACTGCGAGCACTGTTCAGTGCTCGTACTGGGGAGAAATTCGTTCCGTTATAGACTGACAGTATACTGCCATAGTATCGTAGGGTAATATATGACGTCATAAACGTCACCGTTTTTGTACTGTGAGCACTGGAGTTTTCCAGGTAAGGTGCTCTCAGTGCTATCACATGGCTGTCACACTGACGCTTTTATTATGCGATTTGACAATTGACTTGAATTGACAACTGACAGTATACTGGACTGCGTCCCGTTATAAACAGTAACCAGTATAGCTAACTATAAAGGAACGGCTTCGCAGTGTACTGAATTGACGTCATACCTTACAGTGCTCTCAGTGTATATCGGAACGCACACTCAGACTCTCTATGGCCAGCATGTTCGAAATTCAAATATGCATCTTTATACATAAAAATTTCGTGTCACGTTGTTTGTCTGCGGTGAACTCCTAAAGGAATGAACCGATTTTAATTAAATTTTGCACAATGTGTGCAGTATGGTCCAACTTGAGAGATAGGATATTTTTTTATTGCATATTACCTAGCCACAGTATAGTTTAATTAAAAAAATAATGTCCTATTTAAGGATCACTCTTACACCTATCTATCTGTCTTTTGCACCGAATTTACTTCATCAATTAAGTTAAAATTTGGTACACATATCATTTTCTGTGACCGAAACACTGATGTGGAACTAAAATGAATGAATCTTGTATAATAGGGATCACTTTTTTGGGACTAAATAAAAAATTGAGAAGAAAATAATGGCAAACTGTACCGTGTGACATATGACATGGTTTGTTGTGAGGGTCTCAATTACCATTATATTAATACGTGAAGAAAATTCTTTGTACCCCTTTATAAAAAAACTTCAAGCTCAAGTTATACTGGCCAATGAAAAACCCATGGTTGAAATTCGATCACCACGCGATATCTAGTATTTATAATTATATGATTAATAGTCTTAAAGTTATTTAAGAGAATAGAAGAAAAAATAGCGCCCTCCCTTTTTTCTATCTCCGAAAATACTGTTCTTCTGTTATTTCCTACCTAACCTATAAGAAGTCTATGGTCGTAGATCACATTATTGTGAAGGTAGTTCAACTTGCAGTTGGCCACTTTTTTAAGAACTAATATCGATCAAGCAGAGAGTAAAGTAAGCTCTGCTCTATCCTACCTCCTCATTTCCATAGCAAGCAATTAAACTCAGCTCATTAATGACGCGTGTTCGGTGTTCGTGTCGCGTGATTGCGTCCCGTGCTGTGATACAAAAGCATTTATTGGCACATATTTACACTTCTCATCAAGCTATTACAATAAATATAATAAAGAATAATTTAAAGTAATTTTGTGCCAAATAATCAAAATGTTCAGCTGCAGCACTTGAACAGCTGAGTCCCACAATGACTGATGAGAATTGAGGCCGAATATTTTCACTACTTTCTAGATGGTTTGATGTCATGAAAAATCAGCATTCTAGTGCGCACTACGCCGGATCTTTATTGTAGAAGTTATAAAACCATTTATTCACCGTGGGTTTTGGTTAGCCCTGCCATCATTTAAATTACCGACGCCGGATAAAAATTTCAAAAACCCCGGACACACTACTTTTGTTTATAAAAACGCAGTTTCCATTTACATTTTTTTATTAATTTAAAGAGCATGTTAACGATTCATCTAACAATCATAACTTTTCCCTGACAGTGTCCGGGTTGACGGGGTTTTCGAAAAGTGTCCGGGTTCACCCGGACGCTCCCCGGACGCCATCTTAACTAGGACAAATCCGGGGAAACCCGGACGGATGGCAGCCCTAGTTTTGGTCCATGTTGTAACGACAAGGTCTTTTAATCATAAACTAGCCTAAGTTTATGCTTATAATTCTCACATCGTTTCAATGTGGTGTTTGGAACTCTGTGAAACTTTTAGTTATTATGATTTTCAGAGGCGTCACTCGGTGTACAGATTCAAAAGAAATTCGTTTTTAAATTTGAATAGAGAACGAGACATTTCGAGTCAAGTTAACAATTCACAGCTCGAAACTCATTTAGTAAATCTGTCAGTAATTTTATTTATTTAACGGATCTTTATCGAAATTTTCTGTTGTGTGCGACGGTTTGAGAACAAACATTGTATTAAATTAAACTATTATGTTTAGCCTTTTTTTATTTAGATAATGTGTTTATAAAGGAACGGTCGAAATTATGTTTAAGGTAGCACCGTAAACGATGATTTTCTTTTTAACAGAATGTATTTGTAACATATTTAGCATTGTGCATTCATACTACATTAATATATAGAAATTATTTATTTCTGTGATACTGAGGTAGAAAAGAGTAATGCTTTATGGAATAGAGGTGCCATAGCACTAAAAAGTGCCAGGAATGTCAAGAGAAGCATTAGAAGAAAAAAAAAATTCCATTATTGATTTAGGTGTTTAGTCAGTCACATGTCTGCCAAATATTTATTTTATCGGATTCATAGATACCAACATATTGTTAGTTTACACATCATAATGTTGATAATATTTGGGAAAGAAGAAGACGAAGTTTATATGGTTATTTTAATGATATTACGAAAGACTTTAAGACGTTAAAACTTACTTTAAAAACTAGTCAAGTACTAGTGCAGTCGACTGCAAATTCATTCTTTGAAGTTACGCTGTGACTTGGCTGAGAGTTTTGTAGGTTTTGAACGTGACTAATGATATCTTGCCTTTCAGCTCTCTATAATCTCTAGAACGCGTTCCAAAGTCAACGAGTTGTGAACAAACATACGTCTTCTTCAACTCACGCCTGCCATCTGTCTCTATGGTTACAATCTACTTTTATATTGCATTGCAGTTCTATTTTTGAATAGATCATTATAAATAAATTAGAGTTTAACACGGACAGAATACACATAAGTATTTATAAGCTGCACATTATCTGACAACTCGTGGTGAACTCTTAACAATTCGAGGTTGTGTTACAAGCATATGGGAAAGAAGAGAGATAGAGGAGACTGTATTGGATTACAATTTATATTTTTGCTAATATTTTCACATGATGGTAAACCTTTCCGGTTACCAACATATTCACATATCGCAAAATCAGACGTGAAAAAGGCGTATCTCAAAACCAGTTGAACTCCATGCGATCTAGATGAAGTTTCTTATTAGGCCGGGGGACAAAAAATGGACTATGACTCACCTTGTAGCTGCAGCCCATAATCGACGCGTTACTTAACTGCGCAAGCAGTGCTCCATTTGTACAATACATATAATTGTAAGTATTTCGGTCTGTGTTTAATAAATGTACCTTATTTCCCATTTTGCAATGCAACTGTTTATCAGGTGCCGATAAACGCTTATCGTAAAAGAACTGTGTGTTTGTTTGCCAAAATAGTTGTAATTTTTTCAAACAATTTACGTCAAGACTTAAACCACACTTATCCTGCCGAATAATTCAATGGCTAATGAATACTGTAGTATATTTTGAAAACTGCTGTAATAGCCACTATCAAGTCTAGCAAACCTAATTGCTATGACCCATGCAATTAAAAAGGTCGATAGTGTACGTGCAACGGGGTTGCAGCCCTCCTCACGCATGATCGCTCTTTCACTCGTGATATGAAGGCAAATGAGAAGGCATGCGATAGAAGCTTTATAAGAATCACCCGCAACTAGGTCGCACCAGAAATAGGACAACCTCGACATTTCCAAGGTGTTATTGGTTATAACAGTTTTAGTAAATAGTTGGTGGTAGTGTAGTGTAGTAATTGTGGTTTGTTGAACGACCTGTACTCGTATCACATAGACGATTCAGTCAATCAACTAAATAATGCCTGAGTTCTACGAATGCATCATCAATAAGTAATATTTCCTGCCAACCCTAATGACGTCGGGGAAATAGTTTGTTTATAACTTGAATAAGGTTGAAGTTGTCGGACCTATTTCAATATTGTCTTTGCCACTCAGAAAGTTGTGCAGGAAACTTGCAGTTGCTGCAGTAGCGTCGTTCTAGCTACTAACTTATTCATTTAATTAGTATGTAGCGTTCCTTACTCGTCTATTGATGTATAAACTATAAGAACTTGGATCAATAGAAGCTACTACTTGCCATGTTACGACTGAAGTTGATCGGAATAAATTTATTGTGGTCAACGTTCGTTACATTGACCTCAATAGAATTCTTCATGAATATGATAGGAAAAGTATTTCAACGCTACAGAAGACCGCTGGTAGTTTATTCTTGTATTTCTACTATTGAATAGTGTGTCATATGCCCATTGGAATAAGGTTGGCAAAACAAATATTATTGCTATTTACTAAATGTTAATAGACAAGAGAGTTGTGTGTTTTTGATGTACTTAGTAGCTTAAGAAAATCGTAAACAAACTTGGACCACCTCCTTCTAACGTTAGGTGTAGTTTTTTTTATAAAACTCTAAAGACGTGTCTTTTTAATTAGTTCAAAAACTATGAAGACAGATCAGAAGAGGGAGAGCCACGCTTCGGCACGTATGGGCTGGCTCGACCGGAGTGATACCACGGCCTCACAGAAAACCGGCAGTGAAGCAATGCTTACATTGCTTTTCACCGAGTGAGTGGGGTTACCGGAGGCCCTAACCCTTCCCTATCCCTCCCTTTCCCCCCTCTCCCCTTACTCCTACCTTAAAGGCCGGCAACGCACTTGTGACTCTTGAGTTGCAGGTGCCCATGGGCGGTGGCAGTCACTTACCATCAGGTGACCCGTCTGCTCGTTTGTCCCCTAAACATTAAAAAAAGACGAAGTTTCATGTAACTCGGACTATAGGGTACTCTAAGAATATTTCCAATCTATCTGTACACCTATTTGGACTGTGAATTATCAGTCTAATGTAACCAGTGTTTAACAAGTCAAGTTTCAACATTTAAATGAATTTTTCCTTGCATATTCGAAGTGGCAATGGGCAGTGCAGATAGCACGCAGAACAAGACTCGTCGTCAAGGACCTAGGATATAATCATAACCTTAGTGTAACGGATGGTCGATGGGGCCAAGCAGTTCTTTAATGGAGACAACAGACCGGAAAACGCAGCGTAGGAGGTCTGCTATCAACAAGGTGGTCAGACGACCTAATAAAGATCGCTGGCCGTCGGTTGATGCATGATGGTCTTCCTGGAAGCAAATGCGCAGCAGTGGAAGCCCTATGGCTAAATTATGATGATATCTATAAATTCATAGGCACATGCTAACACTATCAAACTCCCAGTCTATGGCTAAATACACACACTTTACATTTATACTGGGAATTTAAAAAAAAACCTTTAATTTCAACTCAAATTCTATACCTACATACGTAATTATTCTAATTAATTTACTAAGTAAAAGCCAAGCTTTTGGTAGCTTACATTATGTAGTCTCAATTTAAGGCTTTATAATTATTACTAGTTGCGTCCCGCGGTTTCACCCGCGTAAGTCTAATGTATAAAAAGTAGCCTATGTGTTAATCCAGGACTCCAGCTATCTACATACCAAGTTTCATTGCAATCGGTTAAGTAGTTTTTGCGTGAAAGAGCAACAAACATTCATACATCCTCACAAACTTTCACGTTTATAATATTAGTAGGATAATTTGCATAAAATGTGGTATGTATTATAGATGATAGAAAAGTTAAAGCACAAAACACATTTCCCCATACCACAATAGCATGCAAATATTTAATTGGTAGAGTTAGACTCACTCAAATTGTATCAATTTGTTTATGGGTCTAACGTGAGCAGTTTGCATGTAAGTTTGAGTATGTTAAAGTTATTAACACAATGCATTCCTACCGCACCGATTGTGTGTTACAATGCATAACATAGAAGAGATTCAATCAATTGCATGTGAATTCGTAAGCTCACTAGAAATATTTAAATTTAGAACAGATGACGTATAAATGACGTAGATTAAAAAGAATTTAAGTGCGTGTAGTTGTACGTGCGTGTGTACGAAGAGGTAAAAAAATCTCAATACGTCAGGTTAACAAGACGGAGGTGCGCGCTGACATTTCAATGTCAGTGATTCCGCGAATGAACGATGAAGGAATTGTATCGAAAACTCATTCGTCGTCAAGGACCTAGGATATAATCATAAACTTAGTTATACTAGCTTAAGTATACTAAGCTTATGGACATAATATTTTTTGAAGTGAAAACGTGTGTGTGTGTAATATTTTAACTTCTAACGTGCAGATTTAAGACTGTTGGATTCGATAGCTGGTTCAAGGGGTGTTGAAATAACGAAAGTATAGGATTGGTAACAATTGTATAATAAATTACTAGATACAATAATTAATGTGTATCGCGCACACGACCCGAGATGACAAGTGAGGAACGATTGATTGAATCGGCGACCGGTGAATGGGGACGAGCGCCCCCGCGCCCCGCATTGAAGGTGAAGCGAAGCCGCAACATACTCCCGGAGGTTGAAGAATAAAATTCTTCAAAAGGTGGATGGAAGAGGGCATATGTTGTTATATGCTCTCTGAATAATCCCTTTCTTGGTTAGAATATCAGCGACCCTGTTCAGATTATCTGGTCCGGGATGAAGTTTTACTATCCTGCCCAAAAGCCACAAGAGCGGTGGTTGATTCTTGTCCCTGATGAGAACTATAGAACCCAGCTTTAGGTCCTCGCTGGAAGTCTGCCACTTGACTTTCTGTTGTAGCACAGTCACATATTCATGCGAGAAACGTTGCCAAAAATGCTGTTTGAGCTTCTCAATTCTCTCGTAGCGTTCTAGTTGGCTAATGTTTTGATCGCCTAGTGGCGGCTGAGGAACAGTTAGAAACGTTCGTCCTATGAGGAAATGGGCTGGTGTGAGGCAGGAAAAGTCTGAAGGATCTGGTGATAAAGGCATCAAGGGTCGGGAGTTAAGAATGGCCTCTATCTGTGCTAAGCAGGTTGACATCTCTTCAAATGTTAGATGAGTTAAAGAAAGAATGCGTCTGAGATGATGTTTCACTGACTTAACAGCTGACTCCCACAATCCACCGAAGTGTGGAGAGTAAGGAGGAATAAATTTAAAATCAATACCTTTATTTGTAGCTTCTGTCTGTATATCATCTGAATAAGTTTTAAAAAAGTTATAAATATCGTAACTTGCACCAACAAAAGTCGTTCCATTGTCTGAGGAGATGGTTTGAGGTTTACCACGACGACTCATAAATCGATGAAGAGCGGCTAAAAAAGATTCTTTTGAAAGATCTGTGACGAGCTCCAGATGTAAAGCTTTGACTGCGAAACACACGAAAATACATATATATGATTTCATAAGCCTACAGCCCCTACCCTTTCGATCGGCAATCAGCACTGGCCCAGCATAGTCGATACCCGTATGTAGGAAAGGAAATACAAGGTGCGTTCTATCTCGCGGTAAGTCACCCATTATAGGTTGAATAGGTTTTGGTTTAAACCTAGAGCAACGTACGCAGCCATGAACAGTACGCCTGGCGAGGCTCCTCCCCCCCAATGGCCAGTATGTTTGTCTGACGTGAGATAGTAGCATGTTAGGCCCTGCATGAAAGGAATCTGTGTGAAATTTGTGAAAAATGATTTTCGTGAGGTGATGTTTGGAGCATAAAAGAATAGGATGTTTGACATCATAGGTGTAGTGTGAGTTGTTAAGGCGTCCACCAACGCGTAATAAGCCATTACTGTCAATGAACGGAGATAATGAAATTAATCTGTTTTTCTTTGGTAATGATTTATTTAATAATAGTGATTGAATTTCGTCTGCAAACATCTCCTGTTGTGTGGTGCGTAATACGACTGACTGTGCAACGTTAAGTTCTGATAATGACAGAATACTTACAGTTTTATTAGTACTATGTCTGCAATTTTTGATGAATCTGTATATATAAGCTACTGTTCTAATTAATTTTGTGTAGTTTGATTTTTTGTATATTAAGTGTAATATAATATTTTCGTTACTTGTGTTTGTTTGTTTGGTATGAAGTGAAATTTCTGGAAGTGCTATGTTTTTCTGTTTTACTGGTATTTGTGGGACGTTTATGTTTGTATGATGAAGGAAGCTAGGACCTGTCCACCACAAAGAAGAATCGATGAGGTGATCGGCCTTTACTCCACGAGAGACCAGGTCTGCGGGATTTAATTTAGATGGTACGTAGCTCCAACTGTTAGCAGATGTAGTATTTTGAATTTCACCGATTCTATTTCGGACGAAAGTCTTTAGGTGACTAGGTGATGTATTTAGCCAACCAAGGACTATCATCGAGTCTGTCCAATAATAACAATTATTAAAAGTTTTTGTTAGTGATTGTAGAACTTTAGTGCAAAGCCTTGTACCGAGTAATGCGCCGCATAACTCCAGTCTGGGGATAGTGACAGGTGTTAAAGGTGCTACTTTATTTTTTGAAGCAAGAAGACGAACACGAACTCTACCTTGCTCATCGACTGATCTAACGTACAAACATGCTCCGTATGCACGTTCCGAGGCATCTGTAAATGTGTGCAGTTCATACGTGACTGATGCATCGAGACAAACCCAACGTGGTATACGAAGTGAGTTTAAAGTTAAAAGTGAATTAATAAATTTTAAAAATTCATTTCTGATATCATAAGAGACCTCGTCATCCCAGTTGCATTTATCGAGCCACAATTTTTGCATAAGGATTTTCGCCTCGACTGTACACGGCCCTAATAAACCTAGAGGGTCGAAGACTTGACTGATGAGAGATAAAATAACACGCTTTGATATTTTCTTTTTATTAGTCTGAATGTTTATAGAAAAGAAAAGATTGTCTGAGTTACAATCCCAATTTAACCCTAAAGTTTTATCGGGAAGTGAGTCATTTAAGTCTAAGATTTTTTCTGATTGTTGTTGATTTGTGTTTTGTGTAATAGAATGTAATATAGTCTGATTATTTGTTTGCCATTTTCTTAAATTAAATTTAGCTGTATTCATGATTTTTGTGACATTTTTAGTTAATTCTACCACATAAGCGACAGAGTCGCCCCCACTGAGGTAGTTATCAACATAAAAATCTCTACGAATCGAATTTTTTGCTTCAATATCAGTACATGTATCTGCTAATGAAACTAAACATTTTGTCGCTAGATATGGCGCTGATGACGTGCCATACGTTACTGTGTTAAGTGTGTACGATTTGATTGGTTCTGTAGAATTAAATCTAAATAAAATCTGTTGTAGGTGGCGTTGAGAAGGTGTAACGAGAATGACCCGGTACATCTTCTCTATATCGCCTGAGATTACATATTTATGTTGTCTGAATCTGAGTAATATAGATAGGAGATCGTCCTGTACAATCGGTCCTACCATCTGTATGTTGTTATAAGACTTACCTGTAGTTGTGACTGCTGACGCGTCGAAGACAACTCGTAATTTGGTAGTCGTACTCGACTCCCGAATCACCCCGTGATGAGGCAGGTAATTATTAACATTTTTGTCTGACATAATCTGTTTATTTTCTGACATATGCCCTAAGGCTAGATATTCTGACATAAACTGTAAGTACCTTTCTTTTAAAACTGAATCACGCTGAAATCTGCGCTCCAAGGAAAGAAGACGACGCTTCGCCGCTGCGTAGGAGTCCCCGAGTACTTTAGGTGAGTCTTTTAACGGTATTGTGACTACAAACCTGCCGTCGCTGTCGCGTGCTGTGGTCTCCGCGAAGCTTCGCTCACAAGCTCGTTCCTCCTGTGATAAACAGTGCTCAGACGATACCGCCTCCAGCTCCCAGAACCGATTAAGTATTGACTCGTCATTTTGAAGAAAGTGACAAGAAGAAGAATGTTCTGTATGATTATTTGTGTTGTTATGTTTTGTGTATGTATGTATAACGCCTGATACTAACCAACCTAATTTAGTCATTTGCAACTTAGGACGCTGCTTACCTAAATCTATGAAATTGTTAGAAATAACTTCCCAAAATATTTCTGCCCCGAGCAGTATGTCTACAGTCGAGGGAATATTGAAAGAGGGATCTGCTAGTTGAATGCCCGAAGGAAGAGGCAACTCTCTGATATCTACGTAATAATGTGGTAATAATTTAGTGATTTCTGGTAAAACAAAACATTTTAAATTGACTTGATAACCACCCGAAATTGACTGGATAGTTATGTCACAAGACTCTGCACTATAGGAACATTGATTGTTGATACCAACAATAGTGGAGCTCGTATCATGTTTCATCAGACCTAGTTTCTCACAGAGGTGCTGCGTGATGTAGTGAGAAGTGCTGCCGTTGTCTAGTAAGATGCGAGCTGTGCGAAGTCTCCCCATAGAATCCATCACCTTCACCAACGCTGTGGAAAGCAGTACGGAAGAGGTTTTAGTATTTTGTGTATAGGTATTTGTAGATGAAGTGAGTGTTACTGGTGATTCTGTCTGATTCTGTATGTTTGTGTGTAAAAGTGTATTGTGTTTAAGCTTACAATACTTGCAGTGTGACAATTTACACTGTTTATCTGTATGGCCCGGTCGTAAACAATTTTTACAGACCTTAAAATTATTTATTTTCTGTAAACGGCTATTGACGTCAAGGTTTCTAAATTCCTGACAACTAAATAAGAAATGACTCTTTTTGCACATAGGACATGTAGTAATAATATTGTTTTGTTTTGTATCTGTTTTTTGTATGTGTTGTGAGTTAAATGAATTCTGTTTTTGCTGAGTGTTCTGTTTATATGTCATTTCTTGTTGTATAGTGTCTAATAAATCAGATCTGTTTGTTAAAAAATTTATGAATTGTTCTAGAGTAGGATAGCCTGTAATTGTATTACGAAATTCCTCCCACTGCCTAAAAGAAGTGTCATCTAATTTTTTGGACATGACGTGAATTATTAGCGTATCCCAGTGGTCAGTTGGTTGACCGAGACTGGCAAGTGCACGCAAGTTCTTATTAGTGACATCAATCATGTTTCTTAAAAACTGACTTGATTCTTTTTGTGCTTGCTGTAAATTAAATAACGCATTGACATGATTGTTAACTAAAAGACGTTCGTTGTCGTAACGATTAGTTAATAAATTCCAAGCTATTTGGTAATTATCTGAAGTGAATTCAATGTTCTGAACAATCAAAGACGCAGTGCCTTTAAGAGCAGCGCGTAAATAATGGAATTTATTAATATTGCTGAGACTTTTACTATTGTGAATGATAGATAAATACGTATCTCTGAACTCCAGCCAGCGCTGAAAGTCGCCATCGAATACGGGCAAGTTGATTTTAGGTAGCCTTACGAAGTCATGAGGTACGGACTCGGTAGATGATGAGTCGTATCTATGTCGGAGGTGATCACGTTTCTGGCGCTCTGCATTCATCAGCGATGTGGCTTGAGCCACAAGCGAATAATATTTATTTTCGAACTGTATACGCTCGTCGAACTTCTCATCTCCCTCAGACAATATCTCGAACTCCGTCTGTAATTTATCAAATTCGGTATATGTAAGCTCTAATTTTGACAAACGTAATTCTATTTCCGTTAACTGTAAGTCTGTTAACGGCTGACTAATATCTATTGTTTTTATATAACTGCTAAACAGCGTAAGTTTGCCTTTAACATTCCCGCGTAATTTAATTATTTCCTTAATACGAGCTTCAGCCATTATTAATTAATAATATGTAATAATAACAGGTTACCTACTGAAAGAAAATAATGAAACGTGCATATAATATTAACTATGACAGCGCAGACTGCAAGCGGTAGGTAGATTTAGCTAGATAGGTTACTCTAAACAGCCGGCACGCAGTAGCAATACAATAACAAGATAATACCTAGATAGGTATAGCGTTGATATAGATGTGATGTGGTTGTCAGCTATTATAAACATTCACTTTCATAAGCATGCGTGAATAATATGATTCTATGTGATATGATGATTTATTGATTGAAAACTACGATTAGCGCTAAAATATGAAGAGAAGTCAATCTGCCATACAAATAGTGCACTTTACAATAGATAATTAAAGAAGTTAGAAGGAAAAGTTAGGAAATATAAAGGAACGAACTCACTCGATTATTATTTTTTGTTCCGATCCGTGGTGCTCACAAAGGGCAAAGTCCACTTCACTGTTATTTTGTTATATTTTTGTATCTGTAAGCCAATCCTGTTAAAATATGTTGTAAATTTGTTTCCACTAGTGTCTTGAACGCTTATTTTTGTGCGTTGATTAAAAGCCATCGACGTCGTGGTTAGCACATGTGCTGACGTTATGTTATGTTCTTGAAATTGATGATCGTCAATATAGAATGATCTGCGTCGTTTCTCTTGAATATCTGATTGATGAAAAGGTATCCTCGATGTAGAAAATATGCCTTCCTCCACAGGTATCCTTTGTATGACTTGTTCACTTAGGTATGCGCGTGCGCCGATAATTAGATATCTTCCTCTTCGTTATTTTTTAAGTATTTCACGGTTGAAGGACCATTGTTGGATTCGATAGCTGGTTCAAGGGGTGTTGAAATAACGAAAGTATAGGATTGGTAACAATTGTATAATAAATTACTAGATACAATAATTAATGTGTATCGCGCACACGACCCGAGATGACAAGTGAGGAACGATTGATTGAATCGGCGACCGGTGAATGGGGACGAGCGCCCCCGCGCCCCGCATTGAAGGTGAAGCGAAGCCGCAACAAAGACTGATAGTTTTTTTTTTGTAGATGGCATCTTTATAGTAAAATTATTAAGGTTAAGCATTAAGTACTTAATATAAGTTTAGAAAAAAAATGTAAAGTAAACAAAAAAATATATATATTGTAGCATAAAAAATGTTATGTGGGAGAGCCATGCTTCGGCACGTATGGGCCGGCTCGACTCCGCTCGTTACCACGGCATCACAGAAAAACGGCCGTGAAGCAATGCTTGCATGGCATTTCGCCGCGCGAGTGAGGTTACCGGAGGCCCTAACCCTTCCCTCTCCCTTATCCCGTCTTTCCCCTCTCCCCCCTCTTCCCACTCTTCCCCCCTCCCCCTCTTCTCCTACTCCCACCTTAAAGGGCGGCAACGCACTTGTGACTCTCGAGTTGCAGGTGCCCATGAGCGGCGGTACTCATTTACCATCAGATGACCCGTCTGCTCGTTTGCCCCCTATAGAATAAGAAAAATAAAATAAAAAAAATACATTTTCCATAATATTCAAAGTATTTGTCAATATTACACTCATTAAGAATATAAATTATAGTCTTTGACTAGAGATTGGGTGATGTTCGGAAAAAAAACTAGTATATATCAAAGAGATAAAATATATCAATCAGTGTTGATAGCGTAAATATTATAAAATGATTGCACAGTTTTAAATACTCGAATCTATTAAGACACCATCCCCAGAACAGAACTTCATTTATTTTTATTTATTTATAATAATGTTTTTTTTAATGTTTTCCTCATTTACTAATAAACAAGGCTAATTTGCATGTTTTGTTATGTAACTAGCATATATGTATAGCTAGATACATATATTGACCAATAAATATATTGAATAACATAAGTAACAGCCCTACCCCCTCCACCTCATACGGCCCACCCCTGTTAATTACGGGGCAGGCAATTGCCTGTATTCAATTAACTTGTATTATACCAGCAATGATATCTTGACAGTGCGAGCTGTGAGATCTTTACAGTGCCACAATGCTGCAACGTAAAATATCAAAGGTTTAAGTGTCAGTAATACATATCATTGAACGTCAATTTAAAAAAAGCCGTTTATAGTAAAGCAGCGACGCGCGGCGCCACGACGGCATGGTAATTGCGATGTTATCGGAATAAAGTGAGCGGCACACTTAACACAAAAATCTTATTCTGAAACTGAAATTTTACCGATGAAGCTAATCTAAGAGAGAGGGCTGACATGAATGAAACTAATGGTATTTAATACCAAGGATGTTGATGAAATGTCAGATTTTTTGAAAATGTCTGCATAAAAAAAACAAAACAAAATCATTGAAATTGATATGAAATATATTGTTAAGAAATGTACACCTACACCAGGAAAATTATTTTCCGAAAAAGAACTCGCAGCAGTCCTCTCCTTTAAAAGCTAAAAAAAAGTTGTACAGGACTATTTACGTATAAAATTACCACTACTACTACTGGCATGTTGGCCTAGTGGTTAGTGACCCTGACTGCTATGCCATAGGTCGTGGGTTCGATTCCCACCCGAGCCTGAGTGTTCTTTGTGTCCGTTGTTTGTATGTTTGTAAAGTCCCCCGCGACACAGGAGTAATTTCTAATGCGGGAGTTGTCTTTTTAAACACAACACACTAATTCGTAAAGAAACAGATGAACGTATCAGTATAAAATACTCCGAGAATTTACCTAGTTCCTTGTGGTTCCTTAGCTAGTTATTTTGGAATTTGTGAAATACCTATTGCATTTACAATAACGTTGTTTTGGCATTTCATACAGGAGCACTTCGTGACCCGTATTATGGAAACAAAAAAACGATTTATTACTTTTTTGTAGATACTTTCATCTGGTTCTTATACCGCGAATTGTGATGATAAAGAACCCGAACGTTGTTTGAAATGTCCGAGATTTGTGTGAATGCTTTAGATTCCCTAATGAAAGTTTGGGTACGGAAGTACATGACCTAACTTCAATCATGGACTATCTTAGTACTCAATTTGTGTTTATTTTATCTATATACAGTATATTATGTAAGGACATCATTAGATGAATGATGTAGGAATGTGCCTCGCCGCACTGAATGAAGACTGCAAAGATATGCGAAGACATTTGTGAGCTGCACATAGTGGAGGACGACCCCACTATAGAAAGTACTATTGATGATAGAACACCTTGCAAGGTCTTACAATTCACTTGGCGACAACTTGTCCAAGGTCATTGGGTAGGTAGAAACATGTATAGATACATAGATATATGTATATATTTAATTATCATGTTGCTGTATATTGCGAGTCAAGGCTGGCTTATCTGGCTCTATTCACCTAGTAACTACAAGCAATCTTACATTATTAGTTTTTAAACTGTAGTATGCAGCTATTTTCAGACAATTTATGAAATTCGTTGCTGCGTCAGGATTGTGTTGACTGATTACGTTAGATTAGATAGTACGTCGTCAAGGTGTGTGTCCATTCTTGGTGCCGTCAGATGGTTCTTTTTTAAGATAAAGATATTTATACCAACTTCCTACTCCGATGAGATTTTACGTTCGTTGCGTGTGTTTTTTTATCGATTTCTCGATAATGGCTTAACTGATCTCAAGCAGTTCCCATGTATTTTTATATAACATTCAGATACCAGGCTATAGTAAAGTTTAATGACTCCAAAAACATAATCGGATTGTAATTTTCGATAGAAAATAATCATAAAGTTAAGCATAACCATCGTTATTTTTGCTGTTATTTCAGAACGATGTTGGTATTGGGTGAATTGTTAAACAAATATTGGTGTAATTTTACGGTTGAGTATTTGTTTGTTTTTCTTTTATAGTTTACAGTTTATTTTAGGTAGGGCAACACGGATTTTTCTTCGAATTGAACCCGCCCAACTGATATAGGCGTATTTCGGTCTTCTATAGGGTGGTTTCGGAAGACGGTAGTATCACAGCACTAAGATAATTTTATTTTCTACTAGTTAGTACAGTGACCAGGGCATTATATATTTTAAGACCTTTGTGGCGCGTAGTGACCTGTGTGGCGGTCGTGCATTCTGCCATCGCCAGGGGTCGGGGATTCAATGCCCGCTCGTGCAAATATTTCTAGTCATGAATACTCGAGTATTTGCTCTTTCGCGCAAAAACTACTGAACCGATTGGGATGAAACTTGGTATGTAGATAGCTGGACACCTGGATTAACACATTGGCTACTTTTTATCCCGAAATTCCCACGGCATCGAGGCTTACGCTGGTGAAACCGCGGGGCGCAGCTAGTTTATAAATATATTATATATCTGATATACACTGTTCTGGAACCCATAGTACAAAGTCTACTTATTAGTTTGGGTTTATACAGCGATGTGTAATATTACCCAGGTTATTATAATTATTAAAAGGGGTTAACAACGCATAAGGGGGCGTCCATTAATTACGTGAGGTGTTTAGGAGGGAGGGTCGAGCCAAATCTCGTGTTATTTTATAGGTATTTATTGAACGGGCCAATAATCTAGAACCTGTTATACTAATTTATGATAAACGTCCGGTTAAGCGACAAAAAAACAAAGAAAACGAAAAGAAAGGTCCTCATTTCAATAGATATTTTTCGCATTATTCGAAAAGATTATTTAGAATGATGATTGCAAAGCTAATTGAATATGTAACCAGTCTTTCTTTTTTGTATGAGCTATCCCTCCAGGGGTTTTTGAATTAAAAAAATATACCCCATCAAACATATTCAAGAATAGACAGACTTATCCGAGGTACCTTTTTTCTTTTGTAAGAAGATAAAAAATATTATAATTTTTAAGGGAATGAAATCAGGCAATTAATCGGCAACTAGGTTTTACCGGCGGCTCCCCTCGCTGCTTTATAAACAGTACTTTTTCAGTAAATTAACTCGATGTCCTTTTTTTATAGTATGACGTGTGACAAATAAACAAACACACGCATTCGCTTTTATAATTATAAATATTAGTAAAGAAGTAAGGGTGGGATGGGAGAGCCATGGTTCGGCACGTACGGGCCGGCTCGACCGGAGTGATACCACCGCCTCACAGAAAACCGGCAGTGAAGCAATGTTTGCATTGCTTTTCTCTCGCTCTTCGCTCTTCCAACTTTCCCCTTCTCTTACCTAAAAGGCCGGCAATGCACTTGTGACTCTTGAGTTGCAGGTGCTCATGGGCGGCGGTAGTCATTTACAATTAGGTAACCCGTCTGTTCGTTTGCAGCCTATACCATAAAAAAAGAATTGTTGAACCGTAGGACTTTTTCTTAAGCGCCGTAGAGCACCTAATGACCTACGGCCTCCATGAGCGCTGGTCTGAAGGCGCCTCTAACCCGGCACCGAAACAGGAAGAAATAATCCCGAGACGGCGGCCGCGATGTGCTCCGCTCGCTTTCAAAACTGAAGGGGACACAGCTCCCACTTACGACTGCGAGACTACCTCGCTTTATGGGAAGGTAGTCAAGTCTATCGGGGGTCCAGGGAGTTCCTTTCTAGGTTATACCCGGCTATAGAAACCTGTGACGAAACACCGTTTGCTTTTAGTCAGTTCGATTCTGACACCACTTCGCCGAGTATTAGCTCGGTGCGGTGGTACTCGAAAGAGTTTCCACCCATAAAAAAAATTTAAATTTTATCTATAAAAATGAATGTCACGGCATTCATTTTTATAGATAAAATTTAAATTTTCTTGGTTTTATTCTAGAATAGTTTGAGACAGGTATCTACCTAATATATTATGATATGGTAGTGTCCTGTAGTTAAAATAAACTATTTAACACTTCCTATGTATTTAAAAAAAAATATCCGTTACAATTTTTAAGTTTGTCTATCCAAAGATAAAAAATAATGAATTGATTTGAAGATAGCAACTTATGACGTCACAAGTTGTCAATTTATAAAACGTACCACTGTGACGTTTCGTACAGAGAGAATGGTTTAAATTTTAAGTCAACCACATGAACTACTCCCATGATGTGATCTGTAATTGATTATCTGAATTGTCTTTCTGTTAATAATAATTAATGTTCGTAGGAATAAACTTAACTTCTAGTTGAACTGAAGTTGAACATCGGCACCAACAAACCAACGCCAAGTGCCGTCGAGATACGAATTAGAGCTAAATATTTGGCAATGTTTCAATGATTGATCGCTCTGTGTTCACTAACTGAAACTGCATTATATTTATAAACAAACTGTACGTACAGTGAATACACTCGAGAGCAATTTATCCGGGTCACATAAAGATACATAAAAATCTCTGAACCTAAGAAAAGTATTTTAGATATTTTTATGTGACCCGGAGTCATTGCCTTTAAGTGTATTTTTTTTGGTAACTAGGCACTGGTCAATACAGTCTGTAGGACCGACCGTAGTGAATTGGACTTCTTTTTTTTCGTGGGTGTGTCCGTTTCTTTGTTCTATCGTAACTACTAAACGAATGGACCGATTTGGATATTATACGTTGATAGATTCGTCTTGGTGACGCAAATGTTAATAGATACTTTATATAAAAAAAATAATTTAAAGTGAATTAAATAAAATGTAATAATATACATATATGAAACTAGCCGTCCTCGCAGTTTCACCTGCGCTTATGGTCACTACTCCGCTCCTATTAGTCGTAGCGTGATGTTATATAGCCTATAGTCTTCCCCGATAAATGGGCTATCTAACATTAAAATAATTTTTCAAATCGAACCAGTAGTTTTTGAGATTAGCGCGTTCAAGGGGTTTACCAGTATCCACTGAAGAGTTCCACTATCCACCTCCTGGCTCCTGGCATCGGCAAACTTCCATGTGGATACGACAATTAGAAGTAGATTACAATTTATATCCAATATTTGTTTAAATAGAAAGTTAGTTGTAAGTGAATAATAATAATAAAAGAGTTTAAAAAAAACCGGCCAAGTGCGAGACGGACTCGCGCATGAAGGGTTCCGCACCATCGTACAAGATTTACTACTATAAGTCAAAAAAATACGTCTCTAGTAGGAGAGCCTCATTTAATTTTTAATTTATTTTTATTATTTCTTGTTATAGCGGCAACAGATTTACACATTCTGTGAAAATTTCAACTGTCTAACTATTACGGTGCATGATACAGCCTGGAGACAGACGGACAGCGGAGTCTTAGTAATAGGGTCCCCTTTTACCCTTTGGGTATGGAACCCTAAAAAGGCCAGGCGGATTTAGCCTGTCTCGTACATAAGAAACCTTTTTACACATAAATTTAAAGCTTTAATGCGGATATTCAAAAGGACAAAAAATCTCACTTTCAGAGAATACATTTTCATGTTAATGCAGTTTAATTTATTCGCTTACATGTACGTAAATTAAAGTCTTACGTGGTAGCTCATGTTTAACTGCGATAGTCTTTATATTCAAAGTGGTAAAAAACTATTATGAAGTAATTATAAAGTACAATTTAAAAAATGTGCGTCTCGGGACGCCTGACAGAAGTGAAAACTTAAACTAATACCGCTAGCGCTGTGGGTTAGAGTGAGAGAGGAGGAGCCTGCCTACCGCTGCCGTATGCGTGAGAGAAAGGGAAGCCAGACAGCCTGGCACCGTAACGCGTTACGTAACGAAGCGGTTTACCCTCCCATAAGAAGTTATCACTTCAAAATAATAATCTTCTTGGACATACTACACATATTAGATGTGTAGTATAACATTTTGATCAAACTGCACCGATCGTGGTCACGTCGAGTAACCAAAAAAGGTATTGTACCTTAGAAGGTACAATACCTTTTTTAATATTAGAATATTACCGCCAAAGTTTAAAAACAAATATTACACATATCCCTATATAGAGCCATAAAAACCTGGTACCAACTATGCGTTCTAGAACGGAGAAATATAATTAAATACATTTTTGATAAATACATACAGATTATACACAGACACCCAGATCAATACAAACACAAATACATATTCATGCATACATCACACATATTATTATGTATACATTTGCGCTCATGACGTTGCAATTGTATGCTCAACCGCCGCGCTACGTAGGTTGTCAAAGTACAGTATAAGAATGCAGAGCAAATAATACACACATGGACATATTTAGAGGAACACAAAAAAAAGTGTGTGTGTACTTATGTACGCACGTAAGATGTTATACTTCTTTGGCGCTAGTTAAATAAAGTTTCAGTCAACTAACCTCAAATTCTACAAACGTACTCACAGGAATACACCCTGAAGTTAGCTAGTCAACATTTTAGTTTTTCAAAAGTAGCTAACTTTAGGGTGTCGGTTTTTTGTGACGGTGTGCGCGCGCATCGTAAAAATTTACTCTCATCATTTTTCCATAACGTGCCAAAAGAAGTATAACTTCAAAAAGGTTCAATTGTGTTTATCATGTTCTCCCCAACAAACATTTTAGTCGCATAAGTCAAACTAACGCTACTCGAAGTGCTATAAACGTCGTAATTAAGTAATTTCATTATGTAATACGGCTTAGTGTCTCATAACTTTATACGACTTTTTAGTCGTATTAGACATCTTATTCGACTTCTATACAACCTGTCGTATATGACTTTATACAAATTTTTGCGGTATAACCAGTCTTAGTAACGCCTATACAACTTTTACACCGTTAATCGTATTAGAGTCGCGGGAACTACTTTTACGCGATGGTCGTGTAAGAGTGACAAAATGCACTATTAAACGATTTTTAGTCAATTTGATCACTTTTATCAGTCCCGGCCACACTCAGGGCGGCATGAGGCGCTGGTAAGCGCGCCTCCGCCGCCCGGTTCGCCGGCGGCGAATTAAGTCCGAGTGGAGGTCATCCTCCCGGACCCTTTCCGCCGCCTCCTTCTGTGAGATGACTTCCTCACAGAAGGTCGCGACCGCGGCAAAATTCCTGTCGCTACCGGCCATGGAGCGTATGACGGCCGGTAGCGAGAGATCCTCTCCGATGACTGCAGTGAGGGCCCGGCGCTGCGTTGGCCAAGCAGAGAAGACCGCTAGCGTGTGCTGAGCCGAGTCCTCACTGCAATCGCAGTGGTGACAGGTGGGACTCAATTCCCTCCTAGCGACCGAGTGCAGGTACTTTCCGAAGCAGCCGTGCCCGGAAAGAACCTGCGCCAGTCGGAAGGAAAGGGTCCCATGCTGTCGCCCTGCCCACTCGACGATGACCGGCTGGAGCGCCTCCACGGCGACAAAGCCAGCACGTGGAGCCTCCAGCCGGGACGGCCAACGAGCTATGGTGGCTCGGCGAGCGGCCTCACGCCATTCGCGTACCTCTTCGGGCGGGGGCCGACTGCCGCTTCCCGCCCGGAATTCATCCGTTCGCCGATATACTTCGCCGAGCACTTCCGGCTCCAAATCCCACGGAGGAGGCCCGGCCAACGCGCACGCCGCCTCCGTCGACACGGTGCGGTATCCGCGTATGGCTCTAACCGCCATAACCCTCTGAGGGCGCCAGAGGCGCGCCCTCGTGTATTAAACTACGAGGTGAATACTTTAAAAAACAATAAAAAAATACTATAGTTATATATAGTTTCTAGTTGTTTTTTTCCTCAAGCGACAAAATTTAAAAGGCATGCCTCGTATAAGAAACAGCATATTGAATTTTTCCCAAATGTATTCTGTACATACAAACATACAACAATTTAATAGCTAACATAAATTACAATGAGTGATTGATAAGACAAGTGTAATAAATTCATCAGGCTGCGCCAACGTTGGGGAACTCCACGTAGGTAATATGAAGAGAACGGTCGCGGAAAATTCGTTGATGTTATTAGGAAACAGCTTTTATCCTCCTTTGAGCTTTATTATGTTTCATCTTTTTAAGAATATTGCTGATCTTATATCTTATCTTACAAGTACAACGATCAGATTATACATCGTACTTTTAAGTGTCTGTTTTAAAATTCATAAAACAAAAGTCTACCTTTATCATGATCATATTCATAAAATACAATATAATTATTTTTAACGTTTCTAGAACGTTCGAGAGTAAAGGTAGGTTCCTCTTGGATAGACGTGTAAGATTTTCATTTTCATTATCACTTTCCATTAGGGTGAGTTGGAAAACAAACGCTTATTCCACTATACAATAAAGAATTAAATGGTGAGACATAACATGCTTTCGAATAGCTTGATTGAAATCATCCAAACATTACGACTTAATGTACCTGAGATACTACTATTACGTACTCTTTTTACATGCACACAAGAACAAAACCACTCCAGTTATAAAAAAAACACTTTAGATACCTAATATAATATTAATAACTTCCATAAAGCGACCAAACATTATCCTAAATACTCGAAGTACTCACTAAACATGCCATACTGATAATTATTATATCAGCAAAATCACTGTCGCTAACAATAATGTGGTATTGTAGACATGTGCCAATGACAAGCTATCTTGTGGCACAATGTGCATTTGTGAAAACGATGCTCAACACTAGTTATTTGATACTTTGCATCCGTACGGCCACCCAGATTCGAAGCAGGTGTCGCAAACTAGAGTTCTGATTACCGTAAATACATAAATACTTGTGATTACCAAATGTTTGTATCGACTGGTCCTGGTATGAGTTTTTAGGTTTACGGTGAGTGTTACCGAATGTTTTCGTAAATTGTTTTAGTTCGGGAATGTATTAGCCAGAATACCTGTCTGCAGGTATATGTTGAAATTTGATGTCAGATAACTTATTTTTTAACATCAAAAGTTAATTTTAATGCAATGCATTTAACCTTTT
This sequence comes from Euplagia quadripunctaria, assembly GCA_963859945.1. Lineage (NCBI taxonomy): Eukaryota > Metazoa > Arthropoda > Insecta > Lepidoptera > Erebidae > Euplagia > Euplagia quadripunctaria. The sequence continues at coordinate 27,750,035 of OY982559.1, read as the reverse complement.
AGGTGTTGACCGAATCTAAATAAATCTTGGTAGTTAATTTTCACCTAATTCTAATTCTCGTTTCGAAATGAAACTTTGTATATGTAGTTCTGATGACAATACCATAATTTGGCATCCTGGAGCTGATCTAATGATGGAGCCAGGATGTGGATAATGGGAGTCTTCAGGGGCTAATAAACTCTTCGAGTTTGGGCTCATATGATTCGTCATGTCGAGCTTATAATGGAGCCAGGAGGCGGATGATAAAACTATTTTTCCCTTCTTATTTAGTTCACTATTGAAACGTGTTTTTTTTAAACTATAACTTTTATACTCCCAAAATTTTCAATAATTTAAAGAATAACTATCGAATCTTGGTCTCTGAGTGGCTACTAGTAGATACAGCATAATATAAGCACCATTAATTTTTAACCGACTTCAAAAAAGGAGGAGGTTCTCAATTCGACTGTATGCTTTTTTTATGTTTGTTACCTCAGAACTTTCGACTGGGTGAACCGATTTAGATGATTATTTTTTTATTTGAAAGCTGATGCTTCCCGTGTGGTCCTAATTTGGTCCAGTTCTGATAATGACATCCATGAGAAAACCATATATAAGTCTTTTATGGAATAGTTTTTTTTGTTGAAGTCGGTTTTTTTTAAAGAATTATAGTTGATGAAATGTTACGAAGTAAATTCGGCCAGGCACAGTCGCTTCGGAAAAGTTAAATCTCAAGTCAACTGGTGTAAGATGAGATCAGTACATATCTGGTTAGATTTAATTCAATTAAATTTATTTGTGAGCAAGGTTAAGGTTACAGCAATATAATAAAAAAAAAGAGTGTGTTTTTATTGTTTGTTTGTTTGTTTGATTAAAAGCGTTAATCTCTTTCACTATCAGCCGGATTTTGATAATTCTTTTTGTATTAGATAGATTATTCATTGAGGAATATTTATAGGTAGTGTAACATCACGCTACAACCCTTGGGAGCGGGGGAACGGCTAGTTTTTTTTAAGGTATGAATCTCTAAGTTTACGAGGTTGAAGTTTCTTGTCTGTTCTTCTCCATAGGATCTACGTATGAGAACAGGCAACTAGCTTCACAACGGACTTATTCTGACTCTTTCCCACTCCTCAGAATTAAAAAAAACTATAGTTGGATGAATAAAAATAAATGGTTTTGATTTTTAGGTTATTCGTAAATAGAAAATATGCAACTTCGAAGTGAATATAAATAAACAACGGTGACCCAATTTAACCGTATATTTAGTGGTTTATTTTGTGCACAACATGTCCATCCGTGGGCTAATTTTGTCATTCGCTAGAAATATACTTTTAGTCATTTTAAAATATTCATATTGTTATATTTTTGACCAACTTAGTGGCGCGGCGGGCTCATTGGTCAAGTTTTTGATTTTCGTTGACTGCAAATATTTATAAACATGAATATGTAATATGTATAGGTATTTCTATGCAGGTTTAATATGTATGTATTTACAAAAAACTAAAATGTTGACTAGCTAACTTTAGGGTGTCGTTTTTCGTGACGGTGAGAGCGCGCATCGTAAAAATTTACTCTCATCGTTTTTCCATAATCCGCCAAAAGAAGTATAACTTCAAAAAGTGCTAGTCGGAGAGTTGAATACAAACTTATACCTATGTAGATAGTTCCTCCACCTTGGGAATCGAATCTCGAACATTTTTGCCTGTCTCCGAGTATGTCTCTTCACTAAATTAGTCCCCGAAATGAATAACTAAAACATTGCAACAGCTTTCAAGTCGGATTTAAAGACAAACTTAACAGCCGCTCTAGAAATATTCATTCATACATCGATATACGTCTTAATCAGTTTTCCAAGCGCAAAAATATAAGTCTGTCATTGCAATTTGTTGTTATTTGATAAAACGACAAATTAACGACGTGTAAGACTTTGCTACTTATCAAATTGTTTGAATTTAGGACAATGGGATGTACCCTATAGGTTTTGATTTACTTGAAATGTGAAAATGAGTTAAAATTTAAGACTTAAAAGTCATATCTATTAACTTGACTTGGAAGCTTGATTTAATAAGTATTTAAAACCCTAAAACTAAAATAATAATGTTGTCGCCACATTAAAAACTCTTATTTATTTTATAAAAATAGGGACAAACTATAATAGATGATAACACAGTTCACTATTTAATAAGAATAAGTTAATAGACATTATTTTGACTAGTTATACCGGTAACGCAATGCTATTGGTCGATTGATAAATATTAACGAATAGTGGGATTATAAAAGGGTAGGAATAGGACGAGAACTATTGACTTGAGTGCGAATAGAGGTACGAACAACTTGGCAGTTACTGTTAGTTAGTGATTTTCATAGTTGATATAAGTGGTTGTGAGACTGTTTCTTACAATTGTCAACCAGCCAACCTTGGGGTGATGTAGAAAAATTATAAGGTTGATGCAAAAATGGTTGGACAAAAAATTACCCTAGAGTCTAAAATTCTACAAGAGTACGTCACTATTTCTTTACATTATACCTATGTTACTAATATTATAGAGGCGAAAGTTGGTAAGGATGCAAGGATGGATGGACGAATGTTTATATGTGAGATAGATTTCACCAAAATTTGCCACGCGAACGATAGTACGATAAGTAAAAAAAAAAAAATTAGTAAAGAAAAAAAGTTGAAATATATAATTTTTTACTTCAATAAAATAAAATAAGTTAATAGAAAGGGGAATAACGATAATGCTACATTATTAACTAAGTAAATATAAAAATATAAATGTCGTGTTCAGATAAAATAAAAAAATGTTATTTCTAATATCAATTAAATATTCTGGTGTTCATTTAAATATTCTGAATCAAATAATTCAATATAGCTGTTTGTCATATTATGATAAAAATTTTCAAGTTCCAACTTTGCGTAAACAAATACTTCATACAATGCTAACAATTTTCACTTGAGGGTATTTGTGTATTTGCTTCGATCATCGCATCGTTATCTAGTTCGAATTTTCAACCTACCTGACATTTTTAGTTGATACTAGAAATGAAGTACCTAGCGAAAGACGCGAAAGTGCGCTCATGTTGTATTATAAACTAATGTTAATTTATATGATGCCAATGTTCACTGCAGTGATTAACCATAACGGACTCCCTACAAGGATAATACATATGTACAAAATGTAATTTCAAGTAAGTACATAGGATAGGAGTACACTTTTTTTTTTAATTTCGTTGAGTGTTGTTATTACTAGGGTGTCAGAGCGGGCAAAATGCCACAAGCCCCCGGCTCGAGGGGCCCCGGGCACCAAAGGCCCTGAACACATGAGAGTGCGAGTCAGACTCACTCACATACATCCGATGAATTAGGCATTAGCCAAGGGCCTCAGATGCTATAGTTACGTCACTAAGTGGGCTGTAATATTCTTTGAGTATTAATAAAATTTAAACTTATTTGACGTTAATTTCAAGTTGATGGCTCCACGCATTCCTAATAAAAGCGTCTTGACCGATAGACAGATCGACCGACAGACAGACGAAGTGATCCTATAAGGGTTCCGTTTTTTCCCTAAAACCCTAAAAAGTACCTCTAAGTATGTTAATACGTGTTTTAAAACCCACACCTTTATATTGTGCGTGTGGAAACCCCCTTGGGCCGTCACCCCACCGGGGTTTACAGTGGGGTGGTGTGTCGGAATCGAACCGACTAAAATCACACCGTGTGCGGTGCTGCGCCTTTAATAGGAGGGAACAGCTTTTATTAACACATCCGGACCCCTCCTAGCGCCTATTAAAAGCTATACCTACAATAATCTCGTAAGTCGTGGACATGAGATAGATAGATAGATTCTGATTAGCTTCACATGTAACCAGGGGCGTAACTATACCATCTGGGGCCGTTAATACATTTTGCAATTAGTGTTCTGTGTTCAGGGCCTTTGGTGCCCGGGGCCCCCTCGAGCCGGGGGCCCCCTTAAGCTGAGAGCCCGTGGCTTTTTGCCCGCTCTGCCACCCTATTGTTATACCACAGTAAGTAACTAACTTACTACTAATCTTAGAAGAGAATTTTAACCTAGGTACTTCTAATTGTCGAATTGACGAAACTTCTTATGTACCTATATGTACTTCGGTTGACAATACTATAATTTGCAATATTGGAGCTGATCTGATGATGGAGCCAGGAGGTGGATAGTGGAACTCTTTAGTGGCTACTAGTAAACCCTTCCAGTTTGGGCTCATATGCTTTGACTCATTTGGCTTACTAACGATGGTTTCATGATGGAATCAGGAGGTGGATGGACTCTTTTTACTTTGGTTGTACTTACGTATTTTTTGTTTTTCTAATTTATAATTTAATAGCTGCGCCCCGCGGTTTCACCCGCGTAAGTCCCTCGTTAAGTTTTTTTTTTTGTGCAAACTTCACATAAACCATCTACTAAATAGTCCGAACAAAGCCTAAACAATTGGTTTAGATAGGTGTGCCCGTTCTTGAGCTATAAAATTACAACGAAAAGTGGCATTGATTTTTACATATATAAATAATTTATTTTACACATACATACTTATAACTAATACTTCCCTAAGTTAATGACAATCGTGTCCCTCTTAACACTGGCGTTACCCTGTCCTCTATCAACCTATCATCCACCCCTCCTACGAAGAAGATCGTACCTACTCAACAAAAGAAAAAACAGTGTTGTGTTAGTTGGGCGGCTCTAATTCGAGCAGAAATTTGCTTGGTCTGTCTACTTATCGAGAAGAAATATCACAACTATTGTACTAAGTGTCTAAGTTATTAGGAGGCAGGTTCTATAGTAAAATACGGCATGTGGTCTCAACCTGAGTTCGAATAAGTAAATTGACATGTTAAAGAATTAATATTTACCTCTTCTGTTAAGGTTTTTGTTTGTGTACATAATGGTCTAGTATTTATTGTGCGTAAAACAATAGAAAAGTAAAGTTATTATTATTATTTACTTCCAGCAAAACAAAAAATATATACATCTAAAACGTTCAAGGTCATTTGGCACTGCTTTATAATTCACAACGAATAAGTGCCTAGGTATATATATATATATATAGCCATTCCCATAATTATCTATATCACAATACACCGTGCACCGGGAAGTTCCATCTGTCTAGACCAGTTACTCACTGTGTTATCGTAGCACTATGCTCGCTCGGCCTATTACGTGAAATTATGTCGCACTTGTAATGTTCTAAGTTGTAAACAAGACGGTCAGCGCTGCCATCTGCTTGTTTCGGAGAGAAACAAAAGTACGGCCTTCGAGCCAGTTCGTCACGTGCTGGAAGGTCCGCTGCTTTATCGACGCCAAGCGTTTACACCAATAGCAAGTCGCGATGGCTTTACCGACCGCAAAACGAACACCAATAGCGGCAATGTACACTTTGGTCACAGTGTGCACATGTGACCGGTCGCTGCTATTATCATACTTTAACTTATAATTTCTAAACTTATCTACTTTAATGTTTTTTTATTGTTATTGTGATTTAAACATTGACAAAAAACTTAGAAGATATTCAATTTAAGTGACAATGAGCAGAAACGGTGAGTACCGTAGTGGCTCGCAAATTCCCTTTTTAGCCACATTTTTGCTAAAGCGCCTCTCATGGCAATATTGAACACTATCCTCATACGTCATACCACAAAGAGTTCATATTACGTCACATAGATGGCAATGTAGTCGGTTTCAGCACGATCTATAGTAAAATATTTTCACAATACAAACTTATGAATGAATATGTAATTGTTTAAAATATTAAAAACGTGTTACCAATTCGTCTACCGACGGTATACATGAACACATATAATATTTTCTATTGATTGCGCACCAAGGAAGCCACAATATTTCTTATTTCATACCCTTACATACACTAGGTTCCACGAAAAAACATTTACGCAATAACATTTTTTTGGCGAAAAGAGTATTTTCATTACACTTAATAAATAAAATAATTAATTAGTTATTTTGGTACATCCCAACTCATAGTAAAAAACATAAAAAAACAATCACTGTGTTAGCCTGTCTATTGCCCGGTTTCTGAAGTACTTTTATCGAGAGTTTATCTATACGTTAGCATGTCCGATAACTTGTGAAAGTGCGTTTCCGAACACCGCATCAAAAGACAAACTCTATTTAAACTGAGTTTAACTTAAATGACCAAAGTGTGCCGTTTCTCGGTTCTATAACTAGGGATAAAATAGTAGCAAGGGCCACAACAGATGAAAAAACAAAAAAAAATACCCACAAAAAACAAGGAACAGGTACAAAAAAGGGTCTACGTTTTTATAGAAAAAAATTATAATCACTGACGTTCGCTAATAAACGAAGACAATTTTTTTTGTTAACTTTTAATTAGTTAAAAAAGTGCCAAGTCACCTCATTTTATTAAGAAATAATTATAATATAAATAAACCTATTATTTATGACTTTTATTAAAGTGACAAAATACATTATAACAAACTTGAACAGATCCATCTAGTGGCAGCTTTTGCAACTGCTTATAGGTTAGTTATTTAATGGTCCGTTGCGTATTCAGAAACCCAGTGACAGTTAATCGAAGTTTATCTAATTCATATCTTTATTTAATTAACCAATATTACTGAGAACTTCAGAAACCGGGGATGTGTCACTGGCCCAGTTTTTGCTGACGCACTCTATAGTGAGTTGAAGACACCACGAACAAAACTTTAAACAGAATGGTTTGAAGCTTTTCACATTTGACACTAGATAGCGCTGTAATAAAAAATTAAAAGGAAAAATATAAGTAATTTTCCATATTGCAAAGAATCTCAATTACTTTTTAGAAGTAATGTTTAAGTATTAAGCATGGCGTAATAGCAATACAATAAGCTATGTATACTATTTGTTGTCGTATTATAAAAATAAATATTCAAATAAAGAACGAGATTCTTTGCATTGTTTGCACAAAAGGGAGAAAATATTAAATGTAAACTGCTTAATCTAATCGTATTTATTCGGCATAGGATTTGGAAAATTGAATATTGTTTGAAATACATTGGCAGTCAGATTTTTACCGATCTCAATACAGCAAGCAGTAATTTCAGTTGTTTTTTCCTTGTTTACCGATTTTTCGACAACGGCTTTACTTATCTTGTTGGTTTACCGATTTTTCCACAGCTGCTTTCCGAATTTGAATTGTTTGCAAACAGCATTCGTTAAAGTGAGATCCTGAGGTGTACTCATAATTTTTTTAACTGACTTCAAAGGTTCTCAAAACATAAAACATATTCAGCAGGAATAATATATTTTATGTTTGTTTTGTCTCGTTGTAACTCACATATGTCGCGCGATATCTTCGCCATTTATGAACCTATTTGATAGATACAACAGATCGCGCTTCTGACAATAAATTAATCTTTTTCTTCTTGTTTTTTGTTTTGTTTGTTCGTATTTTTCGATTGTTGACGGGAGAGCCATGCTTCGGCACGTATGGGCCGGCTCGACCGGAGTGATACCATGGTCTTCCAGAAATCCGACAATGAAGCAACATTGCATTGCTCTTCGCCGAGTAAGTGAGTTTACCAGAGGCCCTAACCCTTCCTCTTCCCCGTTTCCCCTACTCCCACCTTAAAGGCCGGCAACGCACTTGTGACTCTTTAAGTTGCAGGTGCAGTAGTCATTTACTAACAGGTGACCCGCCTGCTCGTTTGGTCTCTCTACTATAAAAAAAAAAAAATTCATGCGCTGCCGTACAGTTATATTGTTATTTACTTTACATCAAACCAAAATACAGTTGGCGTGTAGTGAAAACTTCGTCCAGAGGGCGCTGAAAGACTCGCACATCAACAGCTAGGGCCGGCGGCGTTGCTAAGCATTTATACGTAAATAGGAATAGCATTTCCTACAGATATCCTATCCCACTCATATTGCGGGGTTAAAGGTTAAGAATAAACACGAGACCATTACAGAGACCTCTCAGGTTTCTCCAAGATGTTTCCTGTCCTACTTTAAAAGTGATAATGACATTGTATTACGCTCATTGGCTGGGAATTCATACCGACGACGTGAGACAATATTATCAGGTCGCTCGTCTACTTATGTGTATAATATAATATAAATTGATAACGAAGGCTTAGTAATCGGTTTCCCCTACACCGTTACGCTACCGAATGTTAGTAAATAGTACAGGTGACCGGTAATATATCAAAAAACTAACATGCATGTACTCGAATACCTCTGGTTAGGGCTGCCATCCGTCCGGGTTTCCCCGGATTTGTCCTAACTTAGAGGGCGTCCGGGGAGCGTCCGGCCGGGGTTTTCAAAAAGCGTCCGGATAAAACCCGGACACTCCGTGCCAGGGGCAACTTATAATTATTAGATGAACAAGCTGTTTAATTTCATAAAAAAATGGAATCGGCTTTTTTTTTAAGGTGTCCGGGAAGACGATTTCTTGTCATACCGTATAGTAGAACAAATGTGATTTTTTTTTCCTACCAGTTCTACTAGTATAACATAAAGTAGAACAACGGTGAATAGACCAAAGAATCTCGATTTTAGACATGTGTCCGGGATTTTTGAAGAGATTGTCCGGTGTCGGCAATTTAAGTGATGGCAGGCCTACCTCTGGTGCTTTGGTGAACAATATCACTCGACGGAAGTGTAGGCACATACCAAACGGTCAGCTGTAATCATATATCGCAGGAACGCAGGAACGTGAAACTTGAAGTATTCCAATTAATAAATACTTCTTCTATACCTGAACTTGACTGACCTTTTAAAGTTTAGGTATAGAAAAGGTTCAGAAAGCTAACATTTTTAAACAATATGTGTTACAAATATACCAATGAAGCGGCGGTAGCGTAATGGCTAAGGCGCCGAACTTGCGATCAAGTGGTTGCGGGTTCGAACCCTACCTAGTGCACTACCGTCGTGAACCCACTCCTAACACAAGCACTTAGCTTAGCTGGAGGGGTTAACGAGATTACTATTAATGTGTGACCCACGTTACAGGAAATTAAAAAAAATAAAATGGTTAAAACGTCTACATCAAGCTACAAGCGTCCAGAATATGTTGACCTATCATGGTACGTAATTCTATACACTCATAGTTCAAGTTATACACCGCTGCTAATGAAATAACCAAAAAAATTAAAAAGTAATGACCTATTGTCAAAATTTGGCTACCGGACGATCTCTAGTTTGTATAGATATTGATAAAAAAATATAGATTTTTTTTCAGATGAATCATTATCAATGATAAATAGAAAAGAACCAACACTCAGAATTGCGCATATAATGAGTCACGACATGCCGATAAAAAATAATGTTCTTTCTTTTATACGAATATACGCGTACATATACAATGTGTTTAGTTATGACCAGTTGTTATTGTGTTGTTATTGTGGTATTTGCATGTGTGCGTGATTCAGTAGCCAATTGGTGATATGAAATGATCCGCGATTTACGTTCGTATACACATATGTTGCCGGTCACGCGGCCGGATTTGGTTATTCAGTATGACGTTTGTGTGTCGTTTCATAACTGTAGTCAGGATTCGGATGCGACATATATACGTCAGAATGACGTGTGCAGAGCCTAGCAACAGATATGGCCCCTTGTCCTGGTTTTAGTGTTTGCTGTAAAAGAGTGTAGAAGCCTAGGAACTGTGCTGTGTGTCATATTACTTCTCGCGCTTACTCCTGCGAAAGCCCACAATTACTCCGATATCAGTACGATCCTCCGATATCAGAAGTGGGATTCAGAGGGCTGATAAAGCATCGCATATTGAAAAAATATATAGCGTCAACTAATTGAACAACAAAATCAAAACATAATGGTGCTAGTTTTCTTTCTGTTCTTTGCTTTCTGGTATCTTGCCAAGTCGGTTGAGTTGAACTTCTGTCGACCTTTACTCCCACCTCTGCATAAACCTGATGGTTCGCTGGCCCACAGCGCCAAGGAGAAAGCAGTTACTACACAGACTATTGCAAATATCTTCGCGGGATATTCTCGCCTGGACAGAACAGTCACAGGACAGAAAGTAAATAACCACCTGTTACCTCCATTTGGCCCCAAAATCAGAGTCGTTCAAATCCGCCAAAAAGAGGTACTCAAAAAAAATGTTTGCTGCGTCTAGACGTGAATAAGGCCTGCTGAAGATGGCATTCACGCAGGGGTTATAAGCCCTTGCGCAGCTGAGTTGTCTCCTGTTCTGACACGCCTATATCAACTCTCACTAGAAACTGGCAAGATCCCAAGATCTTGAAAGCTTGCTAACGTTCAACCTATACGTATAAAAGGGAAATGCAGAACCAGCCAATTACGGACCAATGTGCTATCACCTCCACAATATGTAAGATTATGGAGCGTGTATTGAACAACCGTCTCTTTGCATACCTAGAAACCAACGAGCTCCAAGGTATTTGACCGGGTCTGGCTCGAGGCCTTTTTAAGTAAGCTTCCAGCGTACGGCATACCAACCGAACTCTGCAACTGGATATCTGATTTTCTGAGAGAACGGTCCATCGACGTCGTCTTAGATGCCTGCTCTTCCGACAATTAATGCCCCGGTACCTCGGAGATCTGTTCTCTCTGCAACCTTGTTCCTGCTCCATACAAATGACCTTTTAACACCTGACATTATGGGCTACACCGCGCACCGATGACAGCACCGTTGTAGAGCGATATATTTGGCATTGTATGGAGCCAGACGGAATGACGTTTGCGGAGCCTAGCAACTGATATGGCTCCTTATCACAGTTTTAGTGTTTGCTGTAAAAGAGTGTAGAAGCCTAGGTACGGTGCTGTGTGTCATATTACTTCTCACCCTTACTCCTGCGAAAGCTCACGGAAATGTATGGAATCTAGGCAAGGAAGATCCTAGATGGTACTAAGAAGTGTATGAGAAAGAAAGAAGAAAGAAAAATGTTTATTTCAACATAGCACAGTACACATAAATACTATAGTTATAAAAGTAGTTAAATAGTTAGTTAATAGTTAGTTTTATACAGTATACTATTTATTGTGATGGTTAATTATATAAAACACTAGCAGTTCCCGCGCGGCTTACCTCGCTTGTACCTATTTATATATTTTGCTCGGAATCCTAATTCTTATTCCAAAATAAAAGTAGTCTAAGTTACTCCTTACAGCAACTATCTGTTAGTGAAAGTACAGTGAAATACCGGATATTAGCCGGAACAAACAGACACACAGACTAAACTTTTAAAAACTGTGTTTAGGTGCAAATAACTGTATGAGCTTCAAACAGACACTTCAATTTTAATTATTTGTAGTGATAAAATCCTGAAAACATTTATTTTTGCAACCGAGCTGGCACGCATGTCAAGCAAAGATTTTTTATTTATTACTCAATAATAAATTTGTCATTAAACGGGAGATTTGTACGTCTCCAAGATAGGGCTAAGAGGATTCTGTACACTAGAGTATCCCGTGCATGTATGATTTTTTTCTATCTACGTAATCACAAGAGGTATCAAAATTTGCGTAATTTTACACAGATCACAAAAAGGTGAAGTAAAATAACTAGAATTGCCATTTATTATCAGGTCTGTACCACACTTTGAAGTTTTGTAAATCTTAAATTTTTACAGAACTAAAAAAGTATGCCCAAAAAATACAAAATCAAGTTTAAAATGTATTTTATTTTTTTTTATTAATGAAATAAAGCAAAAGGGAACAAAATGAAGCATATAAAATATGACAAGAACTTAAAGTGTAAACCTGTTTTTGTGTGGACACATTTGGAAAACTTGATATTTATTTAATCTTTCGTCGAAATAAATCCCTACAAAAACAATCTCATATAATATTGAAACCGGATAGGTACTTTTCATTATATTTCAATTTCAGGTCGTTTTTGACAAATTCAATAAATTTAAATATGTCTCTTATGATTAGTATCTATCGACCCTGGTCGATGGTCCTAACATCGAACTTATTCAATCGAACTTATTCAATATTCAAAATCAAAATAATTTTACAATTGCCGCTTTTAACACAATTGCAAATCTTTTTTAGCATAAAAATTACTTTAGTTACAAAAAAAATACTAGTCACGTCGAAAATGAATAAGTTTTTTTTTTTAAAGATTACTAGTAACGTGGGTCACACATTACTAGTCCGACGCCTTAGCCATTACGCTACCGACGCTTCCTTCCTTCGGTTGATACCTAATATAATTAAAATAAATACCTAAAATAATTCGAAGTCAACGATAATGTGTAGTTGCATGCAAATCGAAACTTTGTGTATGTAATTTAAAAAAAGAATTTTTTAATATATTTTGTTCAAGATTCGAAATTAAGGATGGCGAAATATCACAATTAAAATGAACATTTTTCAAAACTTTGAATATCGGTTGAGCCTTAAAGATTGCGGGTTCGAACCCCACGCAGTGCACTACCGACGTGAACCCACTCCTAACACAAGCGTTTAGCTTAGCTGGAGGGGTTAACAAGAATACTAGTAATGTGTGACCCACGTTACTAGTAAACAGCAGCACAGAAAAAATCGGGGCACCCTATTGTACCCTAATGTACACCCGAATTCGTTCTGCATTTAGCAGTGTAGACCAGACGAGGCCCGCGCACCTCGCGCTGCAGTACAACTGTTTAGTAATACTGCTAGAATCAAACTTATTATTGCATATACCAGGCAGCACCATAGACATGAGTAGTTTATAATAGAATAATAATATAATTTCTTATGATAGCTCACCTTGTCATTAATTACTCATTATTAGCATATATAATTATTAGCCACATTATAAAAAGTAAAATTTTCCTAAGATTGTTCATTAAATTTATGTAGGTACATCAACCTTACTTTTTTATGGTATAGGTGGTAAACGAGCAGACTGGTCACTTGATGGTAAATGACTACCGCCGCCCATGGGCACCTGCAACTCAAGAGTCACAAGTGCGTTGCCGGCATTTAAGGTGGGAGTATGGAAAAAGTGGTAGAAGGGACAGGGGGAGGAGAGGGGGGAGGGAAGGGTTAGGGCTTACGGTAACCTCACTCTCTCGGCGAAAAGCAATGCAATCATTGTTTCACTGCCGGTTTTCAAATTTCGATGTTCAATTTTCGGGTCATTTTTAAATTTGTAACACATTGGTAATTTTTTTTTAGTTTTCTGCACTTCTTCTATACATAAACTTATACCAACTTGCGTCAGCGAAATTTTCTTAAACATTATATATAGATTTCTTAAACCATTTGTTAATGTCACGATCATATTTTTTTAGGTTATCAAATTTTATGACAATGGTTGTATCGTCTGCAAAAACTGATCTTTGAAGACCTCCACAATTATTTAATTTTGGGCTTGCATCGCTAGCTCACTATACTGTTAGTACTTTCATTAAGTTTCGTGATTCTTCTCGATTGTTTTCTTTCATCTAGATATGATTGAAACTATTGTAGAGCCGAGTTTCTAATGCCCTATTTTAACTATACCATAACTTATTCTATAGCTAAATCATTTTAGAGTTGCGAAAGGAGCTGATTTGCGGACACTGTATTTTTAGACACCGATCCAAAAACCAGTGAAAATTAGACAAATTTAATGTCCTAGTTAATCTATTAAATTATAGTTTTAGGATTCCAATTTTGAATATTGAACTTCCAAGAATGTCGTAGTAGCTGCAATTTTTTTTCTAAGAAATTGTAAAAAAAGCAAAGTGTGTTTTTTTTTTTATTTATTAGTTTAACAAAAGACAGATACAGAGTATCTATATATTTATACGTGAAGCGAAAACTTTGGATCCCTTTTTACGAAAATTGGGCGGACGGAGGAGTATGAAATTTCGCACACTTATAGTTTATACAGAGAAGAAGTGATGAATGCTAAAATTTTTAAACAATATTTGCTACAAAGTTAAAAAAATGCAAAAACGGGTACATACAGCTATGAGTATCCAGTATATATTTTGACCTGTCATGGTACAAAAGTCTATGCAATGACAGGTCAAGTAATATTGGCCAATGAAATAAACCATGGTCGAAATTCGACCACCACGCGATCTCTAGTATACATAAAGATGCAACATAAACTCATTCGTGTTTATGTTGTTTTGTTTATTCTATGTATGTTTGACGTCGTTTTATTTTCTCATCCTTATGCTCAGTGTGGGTATTGAGACTTTTATAATACTGTTTTTGTAATTGCTTCTGGAGTAGCATATTTCTCCAAACAACTCGCTCCTTTGTCAGATCAGAAGTAGTATTCGGTATTCGGTTAGACACATCACTAGTAGTATTAGGCTTAAAAAATGCTGTAAAAATAGTGTATGGTTATTAATAAATAAATAGGTAACTTGTAAACTATCGCATTCCATGATATATAATTATGTTTACGAACCGGAATTAAAGCGTCAGGTAATAGGAATTACATACATACCTTTGAATTGGCTGACGTTAAGACCAGATTGCACTGGTTGTGAGTCAGCCTGTGACCACGGTCAGTAAAACCTCAGGCATACATCTTATTTTGCAGAAGAATGCAATAGCGATTCTCGCTCCCCCGATCGTTGGCAAGCAGTGGGTGGTTTTTAGTCGGTAAGAATCCGACAGACCCCTTCGGCCCCCCCAAGGGCGGAGGACATCCATGAGGATCTTCCAACTAGTTTCATAAAAAAAAGGTATACATCTTATGTGGTTGCGTTAATTCCTCTACGTAAACATAATTATACTTCACTAGTTGTTACCTCAGTCATAAAGTTATTAATAAATATAAATTAGCTAGAAGTCTTTTTTTGCTAAGTTTTACTTATTTTTTTACGATATTAAGATCGACTTCGATTTTTTAATTTAATTTTATTTATTTGCAGATTTTCTGAGTCACGGGGCTAGTTTCAACAAAAAATACGGTTAGTAAATTTTTGTTTTCACCACGACATGTTGACGTTACACTGAGTAAGTGTTTTGTTTCTAAGACTTGATAGAACCGGCATTTCTCGTACTTTATGTACTGTTACAGTTTCTTTACTTTACCAACAAAATTATAAAGTTTGGTAAATACATATGAAATTTTTCCGTACAACGAAAATTTGTTATCTATAAGGTCTAAAGTACTCGTTATGGTTTTTGCGTAGCTTATAATAATATGGTCAAGATGTTATCACATTAGAGTAGAGTAGCTCGGGCGTTCGACTTGCGAGCAACAGGTTGTGGTTTTGACCCAGTACGATGACGTAAAACCAATTCTAACATAACCTGTAGCTTACCTGGAAGTCATTTATAAAACTTTTATTACTTTAATTATATAATTTTATTTTATTGAGAAAGACTCAACGTTCCTTTTATGTAATATTTATGCTTGCACTTTTCTCGTTCAAACCGTTTTATATAAGTAGTGTGGTGGGTGATGCTGGTACGTAGCAATACATAGATAGAATATTTTGAAGTGAAACATCTTTAGAATCGTTTTGATTTGAAATTCGATGAAACGGAAGCATCACGATAAAGTTCTTATGATCTTTGTCTTTTCGCCTGCGTACTACCAATCTTTGTCTTTGCGCCTGCGTACTACCAATCTTTGTCTTTGCGCCTGCGTACTATATGTCAATGTCAACGTGGTGTAATTTTTGTGCATTTTTTCTCCATATTTCAGTTATACTTAATTGATTCTTTACAAATTTACATTTAAATCGAACCTTAACCTATATTAAAAACGCAGTATTGTTTGTTTTGAAAGTTGTGTACAGTTGTAACTGGACTTCAGGTTTGCTTACTGTTTATTATTAAGGTCATTCTTTGTATATCTTGATCTGTTTTTCTGAAGTTTCACTTCTGCCATGTGTGAATTGCACACATACACTTCTTTTATTAGAAGTTTGGTTTCAACTGTGTTTTAATTATATACACCATTAAAACACACAGTTGAAACCATTCTTCTATAATTCTATAGAAGAAGTAATGAATAGAGAGATCTATTCAACACTTCTTCTTTCTGTTCCCCAGAAACAAAGTGATATGATAAAAATGTTGTTTTAAAAGAAGTCCTAAAGTTTATTTATTTATTCATAATTGTTTTAAAACCATACGAGAAGACACCAACGGAGCTAGTGTCCCAAAAATGACACGATATCCCACAAATCAGTTAGCTCTCACAAAAAATTACTTACACATTTAAGTTGAAAACATACTTTAAAACTAATTAATTAACTAATTCACTTTTTTTATATCCTTCAAATTGCGAACGTTGCAATCTTGTGTTGAAATTTCATAGCAATCGATGACTTGACTGACTTGACTGATTAATAATAAAAGCCTGGGACATAACACATTGGTATTTAATCCCAAACGAAGCAAAATAATACTCTAGAATACAAATTTTGACTGCACGGATGGCGCAACGGTTTAAGTGGTCACTACGCCGTGTCGACTGTTGTGGATTCAAATTCCACATGGGACAAACATTTGTGTGATCCTGAAATAGCTATCCTGAGTGTGGGTGTTCTTTGCGTCTGTTATTTAAATATTTCTGAAGCTCCCCGCACACACAAGAATATTCCTAAGGCAGGACTCCCACATAAAACGCCGCAAATCTAAAAATAAAAAAAATTAAAAAATCTGGATAACAATTGCCAGAAAGTAAAATAATAATAAGTAATAAAGTTAACTTCAAGTTAAGTAATTAATAATATGATAACGAAATCACCAGAACTGCACCTTGTCATTTAAATTTGAACAATATGTTTTTTTAACTTTATTGACTTCTGGCAACGTTTAACCCCCGACCTAGACTTTGGCAATAATTTAATGCGATTTTTACAGTTAAAAATTATAACTACACAAAATTTCAGGACTGCACTTAATGATTTTATTTTGATAAAAATTGAACTGTTCGACCGCCAGCCCACGCTTTCAACCCCGGGAGCGACTTCCGGCAGTAAGCGCGGGTTTGTCATACAGTGAGGAGGGTTTTTAGATAAAAAAAATTCACTGCACCTTATCATTTCTGATTTTGGTAGCCAACTCTTAGACTATTACGCGAACAAGACTGAGAGTGCGTTCAGATGATGGGTGACGAGCGTTTTACGGGCGTCGACCGCGCAGTGTCGCAGTTCAGTTCGAATTCTGTATTCGTTGAAGATGGACATATAAACAACCTTGTGTTTGGTAATTTTATATTGACGTCAGAAACAGCAACACAAGAAGAGACGGCAATATTGGGTTCATCCATTTTAACATCCAGACTTACTAAAAGCCATTTTATAACTGAATATCGTTAACTTAGGCTACATGAAACTAAACTCAGTTAAGGCTTTTTTTTTCATTTTCTTGTCTTGATTTGAAGTGCAGTGCTAGCTTGGGAGTGTGATCGGGGTCCCTTCGAAGAGTGTGGCCATACCAGTTCGATTTGCGGCCCAAGATCTGCTGGTCTATCGGGGTTTTACGGCACAGCGTTCCAACAGATGTTCGTAGGAGATTTTCTCTGGCCAGTATATACCGAGGATTTGGTTGGCGAAGACCTAAAGTCGGTGCGAGATGACTTTGGTGGCCTTTTACTTCTTTTTTGTTTCTTTTAAACTCTTTTTCGCACCTGCGAAGCAGATATAGTAGTAGTACAGATTTCACATTGGACCCGAATAAGTTAAGCTTAACTTTTGGAGTCTATTTTGGTGACAACCGCACAGGCCGAAGTGTTGCGAAAGTCTGCTCGAGCTCGCCGAAACCACAGTAATATTGTATATTGCGATGTTTTCCCATCTAATCTTTTGACAAACATTTGAGTTTGATCACGTGTATACGCGTAAATGCCGTTGCTGGTAATTTTGTTGACGTCAAAGTAAACTGAAATAAGCAATCCTTGACATTTCACCAAAGAAAATATTCTGCTATAAATAGTAAGGACAATATATGTATATTATGTTTATTTTTCGAATTTGTTTTGGTTAATTTCATAATTATGATGCCGTATGCTCGTTTGCCACATTAATGGTTCTTAAAAAATACTAAACGTAAGTTGCCCAAGAGAAGAATAGTCGCTGTAAACACTCATACTTAATTCTTATTTGTCACTACACGACCAAAGTCATCACCAGCATTTTTGTCATTATCATCACCGATAATTCCTTATTTTGTATAAGGAAAACATAAAATGCAACTACCGAAATTCCGAAATTGTATGTAATATTAGAATTCACACTTTCGTATTTTGTCTGCGATGTACTTAGTTTTACATTATGTTTAAAAATATGCCTCATGTAAAATATTCAGACCTGGATTAAAGTATTAGGTAAAAATTTAATTTCCACATAAATTTAAATCTAATTAGGCATATCAATTACTCCTAGCTTTAATCTACACTTAACCACTTTTAACGGTAGAAGTGATTTTAAAAAATAGCACAATCACGTTCTACAGATATCCGTAGCGATGGTTCCCGTGACGATCTACGCAGGATGTAGACACTGTAGCACATCCTATATTTGCTACGATCCTCTACGCTTCTACAAGGCTACGGAGACGGACATCCCACATCGGAAATTTAAATTAATAAAATTTTATTTTAATACTTTACAAATTAAAAAAATATTTTTTTTACCGCGCCTAAAGGTCGTAGCGTAATGTTATAAAGGCTATAACCTACCTCAATGAATATTCTGTTCAATACAAAAAGACAGACACAAAAGCCTACTGTTAGTTCCAGAGATTAGCGCTTTTAAGATTTAAAACATTTGTTTACCTTTTTCAACTTTAAATGGTTCTCGTTATGATTATCATTATCGCTTCAAAATGTTAACAAGTCCACAATAAAATGACAACTATGCTTGATGAGCTAATACTCAGTAGTGGATTATATGGAAGATAAAAACGCTTGGGACTAAATTGTTTTAGAGTCACATCTTCCGTTTATGTTTTGCTTTTCTTACTTTTTTAACTGTAATTTTATCTTGTTTAGTTTTCAGTATCCATACTTTCGTAGCTAATTTTAGTTTTCTTATTTTGAATCTTACCAACATAATACACTGCTGTAAAATATTTAATTAAATATTGTATAACTATCTGGTGATTCTTCTCACAAATTATTTGGATGTGTATGTATATTGATAGATTGCGCTACAAAAGACCAGAAATGGTCGAGGTGGCACCAAGCACTTAAACAATCACAATAATATAGATCGATTGATTATCTTAAATATTTGCAAGACGATAGTAATTGTAATTGTATTTATTGTTATTATAATTGTACTTTCGACAAAGGAACTTATTGTTGCGGTAACATTTTGTGTTGACATATAATTATTAGTTTCAAAAAAGAGACGAACTTTATGAAGTAAGAAAATTGACTTTGACTTTGCGTAGCGTGTGATTTGTTTGCTATTTGGTTCATGAGCACTGATATTATATAACAATAATAACTCCACACATCTCACACACG
This sequence comes from Euplagia quadripunctaria, assembly GCA_963859945.1. Classification (NCBI taxonomy): domain Eukaryota; kingdom Metazoa; phylum Arthropoda; class Insecta; order Lepidoptera; family Erebidae; genus Euplagia; species Euplagia quadripunctaria. The sequence continues at coordinate 27,730,661 of OY982559.1, read as the reverse complement.
GCCGTCTGATCAAACTAGACAGAGCCTGTACTATGGTAACCAGACTGCTGATAAACATACCTGTATATTTCTAAATACATACATATTATAGAAAAAATACACCCAGATACAGAACAATTTATCGTGCTCTTTACACAATTATTTGTCCTGGGTGGGAATCGAACCCACGACCTATATATCTAAGTACTATAAAATATCAATAATCCTTACTTATCCTTCGTGTTTGCTCATTATCATTATTCAAAACCCCACATCTAACAATACTATTATTCTCATCAGCAACAGACCCAACTAGACCTTAAATTATCTGTTATTGTATAAATTATACACATTATATGTATTTGCTTTGTTCTGATATATAAACTGCGTGCGCAACTAAGACACGTTCTTTTCTACGCTTAGGGTCTAGAACATTCGTTGAAACGTAGATTTCTGAGTTGACTTAAACCTTTTGTAAGAATCTTCAAAAGTATGATCACGTTTCCTCTTTTCGCTTTGAATTAAACTGGCTTCCGATCCGTCAACGCCGGCGTCGCCACGGCTTCACTACTCTCTATTCAATTGTCAATGCACCAACTTTTCCTACATATCTAACTTCCATTCTCCATTGTCTCTGCTCCAATCATAGCCAAAATCACCGCTTTTCAAATAATCTTCTCCTATTTTATGTTTAATATCTGTTCTGTGTAAGTCTTAGTTCACACTAATTTGACTTTTTCCTGATCTCATTAATCGTAGTTGACAGTAAATTAGACCGGCCCACTGTCAAGATGGATGTCAAGAATGTAATGTAATGTAATGTAATGTAATGTAATGTAATGTAATTTCCTATTATGTCCCAGTCCTTCTTCAACATGTGTCAGTTCTTCTTTCATAGTTGCCGCAGAAAATCAGGACCTAGTCACCTATCTTTTAAAGCAAAGGTTCGTGCTCTCCTCTTCCGTAAGTTAGCAGAGTCATCAGAACATTAGAAATATAAAGGTAATTTTGTATTTGTAATATATATTGAAATATTCTTGTATGTTTGTATATAGATATATACATACAAGAATATTTAGAAGAAATAAGGAAAAAGGCAAATAAATTAATATATACATAGGTATATATTAATTTATTTGCCTTTTTTTCTTATTTCTTCTCTTATTTCACTCATTCTTATACTCTTTAATGCACCTACTTCATTATACATCACACTAAGGGAGACTGGCAGAGAATGCCTTAGGCATTAAGTCCGCCTCTGTGCATATTGTACATAAAGCTTTTAAATTAAAAAAAAAATACATAAGTCTCCAAATAAATGAAAATTTAAAATAAGTTATTAAGTGTTTAAAACAATGACTTATTATTGAGAGAGGTGGTCACTTCGCCAACTGTCATTGAAACCAGTGTGTTAAAATAACAACGCGAAAAAAAAAAATTGACATAAAGTGCCACATAGTGAATGCTCTTGTTTCACTATGTTACACACTGTATTACAATACGTCGAAAAACGCAACACGCAACACTTACTCTATCGCGATTGACTACTGCCTTTATGACGATATCTGAAGCGCGTTAAAGGCCAATTACGTCTTTGTTTTTGTATGTATTGGCATATAAAGACTAATTTACGAATGCGTGTGTGTGTGTGAATTTAACTCTCTTATGCTAAAAACGAATGTTATCCATGTCGAATTTAATATTTTCCATAGATAATTAACAATAAAATTGTAACAAGCGTGGCTATTGTAAGTGAGTATGCTAAGAAAGCAGGCAACGTGCTGTTTTAAGCTATTTTTTTCACAGTTACACCTTAGAACCTATAGAAGTCTTGATATAATAGTAATAATACCCGTTTGGAGGTCTGTAATCCATCTCATACCTCACAAACACACAAACCTTTTTAACCGACTTCAAAAACGAAGAAGTTCTCAGTCAATTCAACGGATATAATTTTTTTGTGTGTATGTTACGCGATATCTTCGCCATTTATGAACCGATTTCCATAATTCTTTTTTTAATTGAATTTTTTGGTCTCAAGGTTGGTCCTATTCAAGGGAGATTGTCCATTTTCTATAGAGTCTTTGGCCACTCGTGAACAGACACATAAGCTTCTATTATGTCCTAGATTTGATAGTTCATATTGCTAAGAAAATGATATAAACTTACTTTTGTACCAAAATGTATGTTTAAAGTATATTTCAACATCTAAGGAAAGAAGGTTATGTATTAAATTATGAGTTTCAGTATCAGTAGGCGCATCAGTGTTAATATGGAGAGAAGATTCGGGGTCCATAACTATGCCGGAGTCCTCAAAAAGGAAATAATCGTAATCCGTTAGAAAAAGCCGAATCGTTAATAAACAAAGCTCTCATAAAACAACACTCACGATGCGGAAAATGAAGTGAATGACGTTTTCGCTTTGACATGAATGACATAAGCATAACATTCTAATCTAGTGTGGCCGTAACAGTTATTATTGATCGATTACATATATCGATATGTACGTTTTCAAATTATTGTGTTGAAATAAAGCTAAAACACAAAGTGAGCGGGACGGGCCTAACGACCATTGTGTTTTGATTTTCGATATGATTGTTGCTTTCATAGAGATTAGTTCTGACAACACTGCAAGCAAATGAAACCAAATAATTACTTAGTAATTACTTTAATTTAATTACTTTTTTTAACAAAAGGTTTTAATTGTAATAGTTTATACAACTTTTTTATTATTATACATTATTTAAAATAAATATATATATATATATATATATATATATATATATGCATATTTATTTTAGATAATGCATATATATTGTTTTTTTTTTATGGCATAGGGGGCAAACGAACAGACGGGTCACCTGATGGTAAATGACTACCGCCGCCCATGGGCACCTGTAACTCGAGTCACAAGTGCGTTGGCGCCCTTTAAGGTGGGAGTAGGAAAAGAGGGGGAGGGGGGGGGGGGGCGTAGGAAGAGGTGAGAGGGGGGAGAAGGGAAGGACGGGAATAGGGGAGAGGGAAGGGTTAGGGCCTCCGGTAACCTCACTCACGCGGCGAAATGCAATGCAAGCATTGCTTCACTGCCAGTTTTCTGTGAGGCCGTGGTATCGAGCGGAGTAGTGCCGGCCCATACGTGCTGAAGCATGGCTCTCCTACGCTTAAAAAATTGTTTTTAAACCCCGACGCATAAACGACGGGGTGTTATAAGTTTGACGTGTCTGTGTGTGTGTGTCTGTCTGTGGCGTCGAAGCTCCCGAACGGATGAACCAATTTTTATTTTGTTTTTTTTTTGGAGCAGCCTGTTTACGAGTGGGTACAATTTTAGACAATCGCCACCTCCAAAGGTCGAAGAATACAACTTATTACAATTTATCATGATTTAGGCGAATTGAAGTCGGTGATACATACATGAAAGTTAATAAACAAGTATCTACTGCTTTTTAAATATGCCAATAGGCTCGTTCTCCTAATTTAATAAAAAAGAATTGAATTTCGCCCGCCGATAACTAGTTCGTTGATACTACTAATCTACGGCTAAGCTCCTTACTTCTTAGGCTTCTCAGAGGCACATGTGCTGTATAAATATTATCCAGGTTGATACAAAACCATACTGTTCACTCTAAAACAGCACTTGAAGTAAATTTGATTACCATTAAAATTATCTTTATCACATCCATTCAACGCTCAGTACGGATCATAAAAACCTTCTATTTAATTAAACTAGAGATCGCGTGGTGGTCGAATTTCGACCATGGTTTATTTCATTGGCCAATATTACTTGACCTGTCATAGTATAGACTTTTGTACCATGACAGGACACTCATAGCTGTATGTACCCGTTTTTGCATTTTTTTTTAACTTTGTAGCAAATATTGTTCAAAAATTTTAGCATTCGTCACTTCTTCTCTGTATAAACTATAAGTGTGCGAAATTTCATACTCCTCCGTCCGCCCAATTTTCGTAAAAAGGGATTCAAAGTTTTCGCTTCACGTATTAATGGATTTACATGGATGTCGTCCGTCCTTTTAGGACGTAGTCCACCTAACGAAACGTATTAGTCACTTTTCATATAATCTTTTTTCGTCCTAGGACTCAAAGCAGCGGTCGTATATTTACCGAGCAATCTGCGCTCCCAATTCTAGAATCTTCTGCTTGTAAACAACTGAGTTTTTAGACAAAGAGAAATTGGAAAGGTTTTCCGTAAATTTTGAAAAATGTGAATGTGCTTTTGTTCTGTTGATCGAGAAAAAAAGCACTGTTACATTTTTCAACAAAAACGATTGCAAACAAGTTTATTGAAAAATGACAAGATAATGTCTGTCGGGTAGACTCATGCAGTACTACAGTTATATTTTTTAACCTCCGACGCAAAAAGGAGAGGTGTTATAAGTTAAATGTGTCCATCTGTATGTCCGTGTGTGGCATCAGAAGCTCCTAAACGGATATACGGAGTTTTAATTAGTTTTTTTGTTTGAAAAGTGACTTGTTCGAGAGTATTCTTAGCTATTATTCGATAAAATTTGTTCAGCCGTTCGAAGATCAGCTCTTTTCTAATGGCTGAAGGGATTTTTGAGTCACGGGTATTTTAATTTTTTTAATTAATGCCTGTTACAACAAAGGATGTATTTTCTCCAAAACACATTATTTATACGTAGGTGGTTTATAATCGATTACTTGATACATTAATAATTAAGCTGTACTGATGAAAAGTATCTTATTTCAGTGGTAATTATTAAAACGCATCAATCGTTCCTCAAAAGGAAAAAATGAACCCTTATAGTATCACTTTGTTGTCCGTCTGTCTGTCTGTCAAGACCTTTTTCTCAGGAACCCGTACACGTATCAAGTTGAAATTAATACCAAATACATGAATCTGCCGTCCCTTGAAGCTGTAAAAAATCAAGATTCTAAGTCAACGCAGTCATAAGATATGGCCATTTAAGCTATAGAATTGACCAAATTTGAACATTTCGCAGGTCAATCAAAACCTATAGGGTACTTCCCATTGACCTAGAATCATGAAATTTGGTAAGAAGCAAGGTCTCACAGCACAAATAAAGGAAAAAATCTGAAAGTCGTTAACTTGTTGTTTTATCTGTCTGTCTGTCTGTGTGTCTGTCAAGACAAGTTTCCTCAGGAACCCGTGAAGGCATCAAGTTCAAATTAACATCAAATACTTATGTTAGCGATCCCTTGAAGCTGTAAAAAAATCAAGCTTCTAAGTCGACGCAATAAAAAGATACCAACATTAAATCTTAGATTTTAACAAATTTGTACATTTCGCAGTTAAATCAAAACCTATAAATATGGTGCTTCCCATTGACCTAGAATCGTGAAATTTGGTAACAAGCGAGGTCTGATAACACAAGTAAAGGAAAAAATCTGAAAGTCGTTAATTTGTTGTTATATCACATACAAAAAATGTTTTTGTGATTACAAACTTATATTTTGCGGTTGGATTGTTGACTTTGTTGTACATAGCAACCGCAAAGTTAAGTTTGTCTTTCTAAGAAGACTGGCAACCCTCGGGCGCGAGTCAGACGCGCACTTGTCCGGTTTTTTAATTTTAATGCAAATTCGAATCTGATCAGAATACAACTGACTAACAATTCTGACAGGACGCTGTCATCAGTTCTGTCAGCATCAGTCACACCATGCGATTTACGTCGAACAAGTTCCTTCTAACAATTTTTCTCGATGGTTTTACATCATCAGTCATTTATTAGCTCACATGAACATGTTCAGAGCTTAGACTAACTATGATAGCTTCGGTAACATGCAATTTCGTATCGGGTCAGAACTCTTAACTCCTACCCGTCTAAATATTAAGGAGCATAGTTGAGCTAAAAACAATAATTGAGCTTAAAACTATGCTCCTTAAATCTTCTCAAACTGTAGCTCAACAAACACTAATTTGATGAGCTAGAGTTTGAGTTTGAGATTGAAAACAATGCTTCTAGGTAATACTGGGTGCATGAATGATTAAAAACTTTTAGCAATCAATCAATCTATCGCGGCCATTAACACTGATTTTTGAAGACCATAGCTTCTCATGTTTGTGTAAAGTATTAATGACTTGTGGTACATAAGTTCAGACTTACGCGTTTTTAATAAGAATGCCATTTTAAATGTAAAGACTATGCATTGGGTAGGTTAATAATTTATACTACATAAACATTTAGATTCCAAGTTCTAGCCTAGTGTTTGTTAGTGGTTTCAGCTCTGTTTAGACGCTTAGTCAAAAAAATTAACAGATTAAATTACTTTCGAATTTATCATATTAATTTTAATTTCAAATATAGACTTGCATTACAGCAGTTCTTAGAATTGCGTTACAGAACACCACGGTCTGTCACCTTCTCTGCTCGTGACTAGGGGTATTAGGTAGCTTATAGGCATCGCTTACCGTCAGGTAAGTCGCGAGTGTGTTAAAAAACTAATTAAAAAAAAAAGAGTTTTTGTAAGGAAGTACAATTGCAAGTAATAGACACAATTTAAGGGAATACAAATTCATAATTAGGTAAACCTTTTAGAATTATATTTAGTTTTTTTTTTGTATAATCAGGCTGACAGACTTAATCGTGACTGATTTTTAAACCTTTGATTTGACCTTCGGCGATACATTCGACTGCCACGCTGGGGTCGCGGGTTCGATTCTCGTTTAGTGCAAATATTTTTGTGCATGAATATGCCTGTTTGCATTGGTCTGGGTGTTACTATGTAAGTATAATATGCGTACGTATGTTTATGCATGATTTACAACCAATAATACAAGCTATTCTTAGATGATTGTAGATAGAGATGTGTAATATGTCCTAGGATATAGGATATTTCTATTTAAGTGTTTATACCTACGTAGTAACTTTATCTAATAAATTCCTAGAAAACACAATTCACTGTTACTTTATTAATTTTCATATTATTTTTTTTTGATTTTGTTGTCCAGAAACAGAAATCAAAGACTTATAGGGTTAGTGTTCATTGATAATTAATAATTATTACCAAAAAATCTTGTGTTGTGGAGACGTTGTTTAGAATATTTACTATTTAAATTTAATGCGTCATCGATAGTGGAAAATTATGAGACGAGTAGCATTCGTCCGATTTGCGAGGGTTGGACCACCGCGGGTGTTGTCGACGGGACGGAGGCGGCGCAGAGTGCGCGGCGCGCGGGCGGCCAAGGGTTGCAAGAGCACATGCCTTCAAGCGTGCGGTGCGCACGTGGCCATAAGCGTGCTTGCTCTGCACAACGCCGGCTCCTTCAATCCTGCCGCGCGCTGCTCCGGGAACGGTCGCGTCTACAGTTCCGCGATTTCAGCAACGATTGAGACCGTAAAAGCGGATAAGGGCGGCGCCTGCACGCGATGCTGGCCCGCGCGTCCTTTAGACAAACACGGATATATCGATATGGGAACGGATTCAACGTGTGCGGCTTCCGCGGCCACTTGGGCAGCTATGGCCCCGATGCCCGCTGAAAGGTCCTTTTTTCCTCCACCGCCTCCAGGGCCGTTACCGCAGATGGAACATCGGCGATCTCATCACTACGTACTGACAGGTATGCGTGCAAAATGAACTGGCTATACGAGTATGTTGCTTCAGTATTTTGGAGTGATTTCAGTGATGGTTTGACGATTTGTATCGGTGATGGTGCGCTATACGTCACGGTAACGTTGTAGCGAGCATGTTATCGGTGTAATAGCGGAAAGTAAAGAACACGCGAGCTCCAGCGCAGGTGTTGCGTTCCGAGCTGACTGTTAATGAGACTCGTGTACGATGGCAACAGGCATACACACACATCTACAGCATACGCACACGGAGATCTAATGTCTATCTCAAAGTGATATACTCTTTCTATACAAAGTAATTAATAACAACATCGACTGCACTGACATTTCCAACCGATTATTGTTAGCAGTTCCTTACAAGCCACCACGTTACCCTGTAATCAGATCATTCTGCTGTGAGAAAGTGAGAACTAACCTGGGACTAAATTCACCCATAGTACGCGCGTGTAACGAATATAATAGGTTGAATGCAATCTCGATCAGTTGGATATTTATCATGATTCTTTCCACAAGTTCAAACATAAAATATTGAAATGGTTCGCATAATCGCCACTTTTGTTAAAAAATGAATGATTATTTTATTTCATTGATTATATTTTACATTTATTTTTTTCATAAATTGTTATTTTGCATTTTTTTTTAATAAAAAAAAATATTAGGATTATTGTAATTTTAGTTAAATACATTTTAGCTGAACTTGCATACCTTTTATAGGTCTACACATAAGAACTGTGCCATATTGTATGTTATTCCTCAATGTTGTATATGTATACTGTTGGCGTGTCTATAATAAATAAATAAATATTAGTGTGATCTGTAATCAACGTACGCGTCTTAAATAACCGATATGTATAAGCTTTGATAGGTACTACAGTTGATAATAACATATATAGAATGTCGTAAATCATGGTAGATATCTCTCATTATATTTCTTAAAGAGGAGATGTTAAGGTATCGATCGCTATGGATATATTACCACTCTTATGGTACCTACTACACTACCAGCTGGTATAGAATTGTAACAGGTGACACTAGGCCAGGTGTAAACAGAAACAAAATGTGTGTTAACACTTGTATATTTATATATTATTTATATAAATTCATATTTATAATTTGTGATTAACATTAGGTATACATCAAAATAATGAAATAACAATGATATTGATCATATTTACCCGCAACAAGTCTCGATGCAATTCGATCGAAACGTCGGGCAAAGAAATAGTTATTACCGCAATTAAGACCCGATTTATATCCATACATCCATACAAATAAATAAAATTGAAGTGTCTGTTTGTAATGTCAAAATAATAGGTTTTTTTTAAGCTCATACAGTTATTTGCACGATATCTATGAGTAAAAATTAGTTTTTTAAATTTTTGTCTGTCTGATCTCCGGAATGGGTGGACCGACTTCCAAGGGACTTTCACAGGCAGATAGCTGGTGTTATAAGGAGTAACTTAGGCTACTTTTATTTTGAAAAAAGATTTAGGGATCCGCGCAAAATATACGAATAGGCACACGCGAGCGAAACCGCGCGGGAACTGCCAGTATCTAATAAGCAAGGCTCTGTTTTGAATGTTAGATACCCAACCTCCTTGATACTATTAAGAAAAAGATTTCCTCATAATAATTATTAGATGTTTAAATTATTCATAGCAACTTTTGAGTTATTCATTGCCATCTTATTTTGCTAGTGGCAAGATGTAATGGTATTACTTTTGTTTTCTACCAAAATAAACATTAAAATCTATATCTAAAAAAATATTTCGGCCACCCTTTTAGAATATACTATTAATAAATGTCTCAGGCTGCAGAAAGAGCCGCCCTGACGGGACCAGTACCTCCACTAATCAGCACTAATTGAGTAGTGCTTATTGGACTAGACAGTTATGTCAGTAGGGCTACAAGAAGAGAGTTGACAATGCAGAAGTTATACCATTGGGCTTGCCAATGTTTACAAGCACTGGTAACCACTTTCCACGAGGCGGATTATATGCTTGTTTACCTACTTAGTGATATAAAACTATGTATATAGGTTTTACGAAACTAAGTCTTGAATCTTCTCTTTCTTTCCAACCTGTTGCCTTAATACGTTAAGGAAAATCGGGGAGAGACTTTTAAACGACAAAAGTGAGTAAGAGAGAGAGTTAAAGATCGGGTAGAATGTCCCTCTAACACAAGGCGAGGTGATCGCGAACCGCCACCCAACGGTTGAACTTGGGAAGTTGTCTAGATATAAATAATAATCTGGCTTCGATTGGCCTCAAGTTTGTTTTTTTTGAAATAGAAAAAAGTAGTTTACGAACATACAATTACGGTACAAAGTACACCCAAACTCACAATAAAATTGTTTGTGAGTTACAGAAATAATTGTCTTAAGTGAGAGTCGAACCCACTATAATCGCATTGACGGCAGTTGACGAAGTTGGCACTAATGCCACTACGTCACTCATGTACTAGTTAAATTTAGATTACACGTTAAGTTTTTTGTACTTGTGTACTGTTTATCACGTTGAACCTTTTTTACCACGGCCTCACAGAAAACCGGCCGTGAAGCAATGCTTGCATTGCATTTCGCCTCGTGAGTGAGGTTACCGGAGGCTCTAACCCTTCCCTCCCTTATTCCCGTCCTTCTCTTCTCCCCCCTCTTCCCACTCTTCCCCCCCTCACCCTCTTCTCGTTTTACTTCGATATACGCCCTCACCGATAACCCCGAAGGTTCCCACATATAAAAAACAGAAGGCAGTTCTCCTCGACACGGCCCGTATAGTGAGGAGGTTCCTGTCTTTGGAGCCCTAACAACCGGTGTCTTAGTCCCTGTACCCGATGTCGGTGGTATACTATTTTTTATATTTTTAAATATATATTTTGTTTTATAGGTATTTAAAAATGTAATTAATAAGTTATACGATAAATAAAGAGAATAATAATATCTTTATTTAACACCAAAATTCATACATCACATAGTACAGAAAGCAATTATAATCGTTAGAAGATGTCAATATGTTCCAAGGTACCAGAGTAATGCCGTAGAGTATCTGTAGGGTTTGCCAGTCATCACTTTAAGCACTGCTCTTTGCGCCCTCTCCAACCGAAGCAGATGGGTTTTGGCAGCTCCTCCCCAAACCGTGATGCAGTATTGTGTGATGGATTGACATAGTGCCAGATAGACTAGTTTTAGTTTATCGAACGGAAAGGCAGCTCTTAGGGATTTAAGTACGTGTATTAGCCGTCTTACTCTGGTCGTCACTAAGTCAATCTGTTTGTCCCACCTCAACCCACCATCTATCAAAATGCCCAGGTATTTTGTATATTCAACCCGTGTAAGTGATTGGCATGTGCATTGTCCCTTGTTCACGCAGGTATGGTCTATAATTGAGTAGCTTTGTGGAGGACTATTTAGTCTATTAATGGAAAAGGCTACATTTTGGCTTTTGGTTAGGTTTAATGTTAATAGGTTTGTAGATAACCAACTCATAACTCTGGACAGTGAATATTCGGCTCTTTCTTTAACTATTTGCCAGTTAGGTCCCCAAGCAAGAAGTGCTGTGTCGCCTGCATAAGTGAATATACTGGTATTGGGTAGTTGCATTGTACATAAATCATTTACATAAATTTAGAAAAGAGTTGAGCCTAAAATATTACCTTGCGTGATGCCATAATACACAGTCCCCTCATCACTAGTATGCTCTTCCACCCGCACACATAGTTTTCTGTCTGCGAGGTAGTCTTTCGTAGGATACGCCTCGAATACCGAGCTTCTAGAGTTTATCCTGTAGCAAGAAGCCTGGGATTGTTGATTAACTTTCTTCATTTCTTAACATTCCTTCGTTCGCAATTCTCTTCGCGTATTAGATATATATAGAAGATTAATTGTTATGTAATAAAGATATAAATGAATGAATGAATGGATGAATATTTATTCACATAAAATAGAGTGCATGGAGGTGTTATACAGATGTTTACAGTCTCCACTGAAAGGCATGGGAAATAATTATAATGCTAAATATTTAATCAGTGGTCTAAATAATTAATAGGTATTTATCGGTAAATTAAATTTAGGTTGTTAAATTATCATAGTCTTAAGAATATAGGTAATGTCAATTGTACTAATATGTCTTAAATAACTAAGTTTATATTACATATATTATTAGAATGAATTATTTCTTTAATTTTATTACATTTCTTTATCATAAAAGGTATTTTCTAGTAGAAAATTTCTAAGCTTTTTCTTGAATGTAGTCATAGGAAGATTTTTTATACATTCTGGTAATTTATTAAAGACTTGTATGCACATAGCGTAGCATTTTTTTTTGGTACTTAATAGGTTTCTCGTATTTCGAGGATACTAATTGGTAACGAAATTTACGGCTAAAGAAATAAATATTTTTAAAAGTACACGTTTGTATCCGAAATAATATGTTATCACGAATGTGTTATTAAGATATCGCAGTAATGTTTATATTTTTTACGAGCCTTTTGTTCACGAGGAACGTCTATTAATCTTTCATAATTTCTATGTAGAGATTACGAGTGTACAAACTCCAGATTCAAATAAAAACTTTTGTGAGTGGAATTCCCATTAATTAAAGTTATAAGGGTTTACTCACGTGTGTATTTCGCGGATACTCGACGGGGACCCTATATCAAGAGCGTCCCGCCATGTCGGTGTGAGGCGCCGCGGTGCCGCGTTGGTTAAAAGATCGTTGTCGGGTCCGAAACTAACCAGGCATTCCCATAATATACACGTAAGTAAAGCAGTATATCTTTAATTAAAATATTCTTCAATTTCGGTTACAATAAAAATCTTTTAAACAAAAAAATAAACCGACGAAAAGAACTAAAAAGCAAAAAATAAATAAACCTTTAAAGTGTCGAGTATTGAGCTTATTTATTTATATAAACTATGAAATTTTTATAAATTTATTTTGAATCGGTTTATTTATTTTTTGCTTTTTAGTTCTTTTCGTCGGTTTATTTTTTTGTTAAAAAGATTTTTATTTAATGATTTTTTTCAATCATCAGGTCAGCTTCATGATGTGATGATTCCTAAACGCAAATACCTGATTAAGTTATGAAAAATAAACAGAAACACTATTCGTTCCTACAATTTTCGAGGGTTTCTCCCAATTTTATCAGGATCCCGTCATCAGATCCTGACTTCCTTGACATGGGACCACCCTTGATGTTACCGTATCTAACAAATTTTTTTTTATCGAAATCAGTTCATAAATAACGGAGTGAGGCCTGAACATACATAAAAAATATATATATATACGGTCGAATTGAGAACCTCCTTTTTTTTCGTCGGTTAAAAACGTAGAAGAACCTGTTGTCATGTAGAATGAAGTAAAAAACTGTGTTTGTTCTACAGCGTGACAATTGGTACTAGGTATATAACAATATATTGTAACATTCCTAATAAACAAAAATGTACCATAATGTCGGAACATTGTATACAAATCGTGGCAATTACCGTTCCGGGTTTTATTCATAGCGGTTATTATTGTTTACTTTGATTAACCTACTTTCATGATATCTATATATTAATACGTGAAGCGAAAACTTTGGATCCCTTTTTACGAAAATTGTTCGGACGGAGGAGTATGAAATTTCGCACACTTATAGTTTATACAGAGAAGAAGTGACGAATGCTAAAATTTTTGAACAATATTTGCTAAAAAGTTTAAAAAAATGCAAAAACGGGTACATACAGCTATGAGTGTCCAGTATATATTTTGACCTGTCATGGTACAAAAGTCTATACAATGACAGGTCAAGTAATATTGGCCAATGAAATAAACCATGGTCGAAATTCGACCACCACGCGATCTCTAGTAACTATAAAAGTATATTTAGGAACTAATTGGTTTTTTAGCTTTTATTTAAATTCATATAATCTTTTTGGGAAAAGTGATATTTGTCACTATTGAACAGATCATTTAGTATTGAAAATTCAGTTTAATATAACAACTTTAAGCCATAGCCTGTCCTACAAATGATATTCTTATATACAGGATGTATTTGAAAAAGGAACACTAACTTAAATCACTGAAAGGGCACGACTCTAGCATGCAGTTGCAATAAGAATTTTTGAAAAAAAAAAACTATACGTTTACAAGTTATGACCGTTTGAATTTTCAGTTATTTTTACCTCGGTTTTATTCACTTAGCTATTGAGCAAAATCCATAAAAACTAACTTTAAAAAAATAGAAGTTAGTTTTTATGGATTTTTTTTAGTAACGGAATGAAAAATTTCAAAATAAAAAATACGTACGTTTTAAAATCTTTAAATTAATAAATAAAAGTAAGTGGAATGTGTAATTCCACCTACTTTTATGAAAAACGGAGGCAAAAATACCTGGAGATTTAAACGGTCATAACTTGCAAATGGAGAGTTTTGTTTCAAAAATTCTTATTGTAACTGCATGCTAGAGTCATGCCTTTTATGTGATTTAAGTAAGTGTTCCTTTTTCAAATACACCCTGTATAACCAACACTTGTAAATTCTGTACTTTTTAAACCTATATGTAAAATCATTGCTGAAATCTATTAAATTTCATTTACGGCACCTACCCATATCTACTTCATCATCTTAATCTTGATATTTCATATTTGGTTTCGGTATAAGAGGGAATCACAGAGGCCTCATCCTCAAGAATGTGACAGTGGTCAAAGATATCAAACTGCAATTTATCTTGTGTACAATCCGTGGTCTTTCGGAGGTTGCCAGTGAAAACAGTACACTATACGGTATACGACACATTTGTTGCCAGTGAAAGCAGTATACGATACGGTATACGACACATTTGTTGCCAGTGAAAGCAGTATACGAAACATTTTGTTCCTCAGGAAATAAGTAAGGGCTGGCGTCCTTGGGATATTGGCCTATACTAGAGACTGAACTAACCACCTTCATCCCAATGCCTCAGTCCTGCCTTCGTAAAGGTTACGGGTACGGACCCTATTTAGTACTTTCCAGACGTAGAGGTTGTAGGGGTTTTTTTATGGTATAGGGGGCAAACGAGCAGACGGGTCCCCTGATGGTAAATGACTACCGCCGCCCATGGGCACCTGCAACTCAAGAGTCACAAGTGCGTTGCCGGACTTTAAGCTGGGAATAGGGTAAGAGTAGGGGAGAGGAGGCAATAGAGAGAGAGGGAAGGGTTAGCGCCTCCGGTAACCTCGCTCACTCAGCGAAAAGCAATACAAGCATTGCTTCACTACCGGTTTTCTGTGACTCTGGTCGAGCTGGCCCATACGTACCGAAGCATGGCTCTCCCACGGTTAACAAAAATATTAAAACGATATCAGAACAAAACGTGTAGTTAATCCTAAGATGCCAGAATATTTGGTTCATTGGTCTCCGCCGCAAGTTTCGTACGAATTATTTTGATTGACAAGATGATTTGTGTAAATGCCTGAAGCGTTTTGTAATAGCTTAAAAAGTTTCTCTACTTGTAATATCATACTTTCGTTACGTGTGAATCAGTCATCATAATTAGTTTATAATAATGTAGTTCTTTTGTCTTCTACGCTTACCTAAGGTCGATCCTGTGATTGGTGACCGCTGAAATAGTTGTGCCTCGTGATTTTTGCAGATGGCGACCACGGCATCGAATATTGTGGGTTCGGTCCATAAATGGGATAATAATTTGTAAGACTTGATCTAATTCATAGCTAATTGTTATAATGCATAGCTTTGTGTCCATTAAATACACATTTGTAAAGATCATCAGATGAGGCAAGCAACATTTTTTTCCAAATCATTATTAATTAAAATTTATATCCGATTGGTTTCCGAGCTTTGTCTATTCAGATATACATAGACGTTAAATCCATAACACCTATTTTTTGGGATTAGTATTTTTCTCTATACTGCTTGCCTGTGCTAGTCATGAATAAGATAATCGTTTCTCATTTCAATATTTTTAATCGTATATTTATTATTTACACGTCTTTATTAGAAGTTCATAGGAAAACTTCCTGTTTCATTAGACTGCCCTGTATTGTAATGTAAGGTGGTATTTTTGTTTGTATTGTTTATTTATTTATTTATTTGGTTTGCTGACAGTTGTTACATTTATTATTTTCACACACTTAGATTATCATACACATACTTATTCCAAATGTACAACCATTTATGAGCAAACACCGCATGCTCAGTTTTTTGGTTTTTTTTACATATAACTAGTTAGCAGTTTAAATAAAAGTTTAAATAATTGTTGTAAGGAATTACAGCCTCCCAGCATAGCTAATATCAATACAATATATCTGTTTGGTGCGTTGCAACGAACAAATCAGCAATTGTGTACGCACAATTTTATAAATGCATCGGCTTCAGATTATTAAGGTCAGTACGCAATCGGCGGTCGAACCAGTTCGCGCGTAACTCCAACCATAAACAACCAAACCTATATCAAACTATTTTAGTTTAGCCAACTTTCATATTTAAACCATTAAGATTTACTTTAATAACCATTTATTTTCTTAATACAATATTAGTTTAAAATCGTAATTCTCGTATCATTTAAATCATTAGTAAATGAACCATACAACTCAAAAGGTGTTTGTCTGAACTAGACGAATCCGAACCTTTTCAATATCCATGTTTACCGTTATTATATATCAGTAATCAATTCTTTGAATGAGAATCTCACTGTAATCAGAATACCTTAAATAGCCCAGAAGATTTGCATGTATACAAAGATGCACACACACACTAGGTTAACGCTACAGGAGGCGTTACAATTTAATAGCACGGACGTGACACACACACCCACGTATGTTCATGATGGTTGTATCTGTGTGCGTGTATGTTGAGCACGTGACGCGTCATGTGCTTCCTCGGTAGTTCCTCGACCGTGGTATTAATTTATAGTTATTATATTAACAAACGCAGAATCTATACTTTTTATGAGAAAATTAATTTTAATGAAGGTTATTGCATTTTTTCTATGAGGTTTACAATGTCTCATGTGTATGGTACCAAATAGATCAGTAGGAACATAATAATATGTTTGCATTCGACCTAGTATCCAATTGGTGAAAATTGTTCAGCGCTGTAGCGAATAGATGGCGCTGTTGTAATAACACGTGTTTCTTTCCTCTTAGAATTTCGTGCAACCGTGTGAAAATATGATAATAATTTGTCTTTTGAACATTAACCGACTACATACATAAATAAGTATTACATTTTTTTTTCCCAAGGGGTATGATATCCACGTTTAACTATCTTTATTATGTTTTGTATAAATATTATAAAATACTGAATTTCCTGAGAAATATACCCACGCATTTTATTAATATTATAAGCTAGAACGGAACGTAACTATTGTTTATACCTACTAGCGACTAGTGTTTGTATATCTTTGCCAGCAACGATAAAAGAAGTGAAATTGACGAGGTTGTATACGAACATTTATGTATGTTTGAACGTCATCTAGTTTTTTTTTTTGTATTTTAAACTTGAATTACAAAAATCTATATTTTTGTAACATATTCCATAAAGTACAGCTTATAATTTATGGTGCCAATGTTGAAATTTATAAAACGTCGTATTTTATTAATAACTATTACATTACAACCAATTACAACCGATATGTTCTGTTTTGTGTAAAATATAATGTATTCTCTATGAAATTTAGGGGGTATGAAAAAAAATAGTTTTGTAAATTAGTGAAATACGAAAATAAAACGAAACACTTAAATAGGTACAGTGTTAAACAGTTTTGGTAACTATTTCAAAGTAAGGTTAAAAAACTAAATACTTCTCCGAATAAAACGTTAATATTCGAATGAATAGGGCAATACTCAAGGTTAAGTGGGTGTGCTATACTGGCTATACACATAGCAATAATCGCCGTTAGTAAGACATGAATGTGATGTGTCCTACTGCAATTATTCTATTATTTCCATTATACATTGTACACTGTGACATGTTGTTTCTATGTTTATTTATTACGCAGTTGAGATTTTTGATCCTTTAATTTGCTTTTTAACATACTGTAACATAGGCTTCGCTGGCGTTAATGGAGATTTAGTCAATCAGTCTATTCCTCGGGAACTGTACTTTTTCTGTATGATAAAGTATTCTATATCAATTTCTGTACCCCTGACGTGTATAAAAAATTTCATGACGATCGGTTGATTCGTTAAGGAGTGAAAGTGTAACAAACAAACTCATATTCGCATTTATACGTATTTAGAAATTTACCGTATCCATCATAAATTATTGAGCAGTTACTACGTTAAAATATTTATTACGTTATCTGTAATCATATCAGCAATTTAATATAAGGCATCGCAAATAAATAAAATGAAATCAAAACCATTTATTCCAATTAAACCAATATTAGGTATTTTTGAATTGTCAGGAGTAGGAGTCAGTCAGACTAAGTGAGTCGTGACGCTAGTTGCCTGTTCCAATACCTAGATCCTATGGAGAAGAACAGGCAAGAAAATCCAAGGACACTCTTTTTCAACATGTTTTTTACAAATTTCTGGTTACATTGCTTATAAGCGTACATGAAATGTGAGGACAATGTAACATATTATTCTAAAATATAAACATACGCGCTAAATACCACTATAATATTTAAGTAATAGCAGTACGGTGGTGACCAGCCCCGACCACCGGCACCCGTTCACGAGTATGACGCCCACATCAGCTGTCGTACAGATCAATCATATTAAAGAGAGCCGAACGACAAGATACATATGCCGTCGGCAGGACTTCTAGGCGAGCATGACATACTCAGATCGAATCATAAAACAAATTTTCTTTATAAATTAGTGTTTTATGTACAGTTAAGATATCAGTAGAAATAAATTACAATTCAGTCGAATAATGTATGTATATTTGTATAAAATACATTGTATGAGCAGGATAAAATGTACCTACCAACAACATCTGACCCTACTCTGTCGAAATAATAGAATGACTTGCGATTTCACATTAAAACTTTCAACTTAATTTTAAGAATATCAGTTCATAAAACACATTGCCCAACTTTTATATAAAGTAAGTCAGTGAAAAGAGATTTCATCTCCGCGTAAATTATTGCGAATCGTTAAACGTGACAAAAAATGTGATGTGCCTTAATCTGGTGATTGGGGCAGCCCTGAATCTTGTGGCCTTTATCACATCTACCTGCAGCTTTGGCTCAGGAGAATGCTGCTCTCGTAGTTACAGGATGCACTATACCAATCACTATGTTCCGTGTGTCATAACTGCTAGGGTTGTCAGTTATTGTCAAATTCATGTTTATATCGAAAAAAATACAATAAAGAATACGTTTTATTATTATTAAACACGTTAAGCTGTCGGTCCCGGTTGCCATAAGAACATCTGTGGCATTCGTTACAGGTAGATGGAGCCTTAAAAAGTCCGACAACCTGGTCTAACTACAGAACTTTGATATCGCCTAGTACTTAGGTTGTGGAGGTCTGATGGCAGTCGCTTCACGTTAAATATCGAGTTCGGCCGTATCGTAGTTAGACTGAAAGCCGACCCCAACTTAGATGGGAAAAGGCGCGGAGGATGATGATAAAATATAATTTCAATCGTTGGGAATATAAAACTTTTATTTAGCTACGTTGCCATACTTAGATTTTTTTCTTTAATTTTTTGTCACCTATTTGAAGATAACGGATATAACATGACACAAATATAGTTAAACGTGTAGTAATTAAAACAATTTAAAGCCATTTTAAAACGATAATCGAACAACATAAAAATAAAGGTACTTCTACGTAAACACTCAAATACTTAAGTAGTTACTCTTCTATTTATAAATATATAGTTGCTATGAAAACGCTAACTACTATATGAAAAATCTGTCTCCGGAAAACTCTACAGGTGTTTGATAGTCTTGTGCGCATCGTAATATATGTCAAAGCATTTTTATTTCATTTATGAAACAAGTAGAATTTAGTAGTAAGACTCTTAGCAAGGCTAGAGGCACCTTCCTCATTCTTTATTATTATGTAACACGCTAAGGGATTCATACACATATTACACGTCCACATACATATTAGATGTGTAAATCGGGGCTTAATCGCGATAATATTTATAATAAGGTACAATAATTTAGAAATTGCAGCGATTGTGCTGCGATCGGTGCAATTCGATCGGAACGTAGGATAACCAAAAAATGGTCTAATATGTATAAAAGTCGATAGATAAAAACAATTACACTAAGGTGTTGTTATATATTATTGATGGTTATATTATCTATAAAATTCCTTCAGAAATGTGAGATATTGAGTGGCGTTTCAAGCAAATACGTACATACGTATTATACCTAGATTTGAATTCTTAAAATTTATCTTATATTTATAATTAGGTTAGGTATATTAGATTACTTCTGAGATGTCGATTTCTATTAGGTATAAAAACTAATTTTTTTTCAGAATTATCTATTTTTTTTTTAAGAAATATTATTTTGTGTAATAAATATTACACGTCTTAATCTTAGCATATCTCAATACATCAAAATGCTACATAAATATGCTAAACATTTCAGATCTGACTAAATGATCTGGTCTATTTACGTTAACCACCAGTTATGCTATTTCTTTGCAAATAAGGTAAGGTCTTCTATTTTAAATTTAGACATTATTAAAGAAGTTTGATATTAATCTCCACTCCTTATATATCTTATCCAAAATGATTGCCAGTTCTCCTTCTTTCCTTGCAAAATACTGCAAAGCAATCTGTAAAAAATTGCATTTTCGCAATAGTGCGTCACTGCATTTTCTTCTATAGCCAACACGTCATGCACACAGCGAGACGGATGGATGACACGTCAATTGTTTTATAACTTATTGCCTTTTCATGACGATAAATGTATATAGGTCTTGTACTAAAAACACGTTGAACGCAACAGCATGAATATGACATTAAAACAGTCGGAAACCGTAGTCTGTCATACGCTTGGAATGTAATGCTATTAAGACACGCCGAGTGACATCCCTGGGATTGTTGTACCTATAGTATCATACATGTATGTTTTATTTGCTTACTAATGCTAGAGATCGCTTAGTGGTCGAAGTTCGACGATAATTCGTAAAATTTTCAATGTTGTGTTTCATTTCATTAACCTGTTTATGATATAAATCGAGCTATACATTTCCAATTTAAGTCACATTGTCGTTGTATAGACTTCTCGTACCGTGACAGGTCTATATTTAGTGTTGAGTATAATTGTGTAGGTGTTTGTTGCCGTTGTTTTCATATAATATTTTAGTTTTATAACACATATTGGGAAAAGTTTAGTTTTATGCACTTCTTCTATGTATAAACTTTAAATAGGTATTCTAAATTTCAGATTCCGCTGTGCGCGAAACTTGCGTAGGAAAAAATTTTTCTAAACTATATTTTTTTTTCAAGACATACTGTCAGTTGTACTCGTGTGTGTACATCGGGGATGGCGGAATAGTTTTGGGCTGTGACAAGGTTCTTTTTATAGACGGATGAATTCTTATAAATATAAACTCTATACAAATAAATAATATTACAGTGTCTCTTTGTCATAATAAAAGCATTTTACTAAATTCATTTATTCTTAATGTTTACATGGTACTTATACCAAGAAATCAATGCCTAAAATGTTTGTCTCTCTGACTGTTTTTTCCAGCTAATCTCCAGAACGGGTGGACCGATTTCCATGGGACTTTCACTGGCAGATAGCTGGTGATTCAAGGAGTAAGTTAGGAGACTTTTATTTTGAAAAATCAATATATATTATTTGAATTAAAAATATAAATATGAACACGAAGCTGCGCGGGGCACAGTAAGTCTTTAATAAATCTGAATACACAAGACATAATTGCCTTGGCACTCTTTAAATCTAGATTTTCGTTAGTAATTGTTTGTAAATAGGCTGTTTGATGATCTAATTTGTGGTTCTAACAGTAAGATGAAAATAAAAAGCCCATTTCTTTAAATAGTTTGTTTAATGATGGTGGTTATAAGTTTTATACAATACTGTGACATATAGAAGCAGATACAGTGACTATAAACGTAGTCAAATCTATCTCCGATCAATTTGTCAACGATTGACTAACACCAGGTACCAGCTTACCAGTAGGCGAACAATGAGCTTGTTTGAGTACTTCACTACATATTATAAATCAAAGTCCCCTGCCGCGTCTGTTTGTTTGTCTATTCGCGATAAACTGAAAAACTACTGAACGGGTTTTCACTAATAGACAGAGTGATTCATGATGAAGGTTTATGTGTATAATTTGTTAAGATTTTGTGTAAATTGATTGTAATATGTTGATGATCGTTGAATATGTCTCTGCTACCAGTGCGAAGCCGGGGCGGGTTACTAGTAACTGTATAAAAGAAGACAAGAATTATTTGGAGGCAAACTATAAACTGTAGAACATCATTCTACCTCCCAAAAGATCAGAGCAGCTAAGGGGTCAACCAAGTACAACGCGAGCTAAACCATAGGTTTTTTATTAATTAAAAAGGTCAAATTTGCTTCTAGCGCCCTCTTATGAATAGATCGTATCCTTGCTAATGCGTCTACGCATGTTATAATGTTTGACTAAAAAGTTGTGGCATAGATATACCACCTTTCGTACAGCTATAGACAGCGGCACTAACAAAATTTCACTTTTGTTTTGGAATGCGTATCTAGACGCGAGAATGTTGCGAATAATTATTTCACCAGCATATAATTATTACATATCGTAGAATCGTAAGTCTTGACATAAAAAACTAAATTACGCTTCAACTTTCTTTATATAACGAAGAATTATTATAAAGTTCCTGTTCAAACCTAGTTTCTTGGGATCGGTCTAATTTATTTATTTATTTACACACTTGTGTCAGCCATTGCTCCACTCATTCTCTTTCTGCTCTTTTCACACAAGTCTTACATCTTGTCTTAGATCTTTCTGTACTCGGAAAATCTTCGTCATCCACATTTAACTTTACTTTTCAATCGTTTTCCTTTCTTTACATTACAACGATTAATTAGTCATGACGTTAGTATTATATTCAAATTTAATATCTTTATTTTATAAAATTGGTGTTCAATTATTCGAAATCGTCAATTTAAAAAAAAATATATTATAATTAAACACACGCAGAGTCATCACAACAATAAGTTGCTTTGTAAAATATAAAATAAAAAAAAAAAGAATAGCATAATATCATATGTCTGTGTTTATCCAAATGGTTGAGCATTGTGAGAAGAAATCGGGTAACCAAACTCACGGCCACTCTTAAAACATCTAGTGTTATAAAAGCCACCATAATATTAGTTTAAATGATTGCTGCACTAGGACATTATTATTTTCTGTATAGACATACTTGTAAATCAAAATCTAAAAAAAACCTGCCTCTCCCCGGACTATTTTTTGTTTGATACTAACAGAAAATTACCAAACATAAAAAAATCCATATGTATAACTACGGATTTGTCAAAAATTCCAAATCGCAGTTCTTTCAAATTATGGGGGGATCCCATGGTTTGAAGGATTTCCGCAAACAAGAACTGGCTCTATATGCAGAAACTTTCATATCTTCTTCGACGCCACATTTAATAGCATAATAGTTAGTATTAGAGGCCCCGCAATATCTTCTTCATCGATATATTGTATCATTTTGACATAAGCTGGCGAAACCTGGATGTCAATACACCTCTGTCTACCGTACCGTATAAACGTCGTGGTGTCGTGACGCATCCTTATTCCTGAAGCATTGCTTGTGTTGCTCTCTATATTTAGCCCTAAGAATTGCAAACATAACGGTCCTCAATCAAGCTCCTATTGTAGTTTTAGAATCGAAATGTGTGTCATCAGTTAGGTAGAATTAGTGTATCAACGACACAAAGTCGAAATGAAATGGACCACTGGCTGCGTCATCGAGGAGAAAGTAGCTGGTACAATATAAAACTATCTCGTGTTTATAAAGTAATCGTCAAGGTCGCCGGAATTCGCTTTCAAAAAATTTTGCCATCATCTTTCTATAATATTTTGTAATTAATTTATAATCATTCTCTTTGCATACCAATTTTAGGCGTATGTTTTATCACCAGGAGAAAGTTATGACGGAGCGTAGACTAGGTATTGGTTTGTCTCCAAAGTGGATTAAAGCTTATTAGTAGGGTGTAAGCAGTAGGCGCGCGGCGACCAGGTGTCACGTCGATTGTAAACACTGATGTTATTGTGCCGGAGCCGCAGTACAATGGCACGATAACAGCTCTAGCGATAACACGCCGGCCAGGTGAGAACCCTGACATTGAACCACAGCGCGCCATCACGCCAACCGCTGCAAGGGGATACGCAGTGCCTACACGTGGTCTCGTTACAACACACTTAAATCAAACACGCCATCTTAAACTACATATCTAACGTCTATTGTCTCAGAATATTATTCTCCTACGCTATTGTTTAAAAGTACACGTTCAGAATATCCAATAAACAGTTTTATATATACATAATTCCGTAAAGCTTTAATCACGTTATAATTCATAGTTCTATCAATTGTAAGTTGCGAGCTGAACCGTTTTTTTTTTCGGCGTAGATATGATTTATCGTTCGTTTAGAAAGTCTGATGTTGATAGTTTAAGGCCTTGCCTAGTACATAGTAACACTCGAACCGGTCTTGTGATAAGCATATTTATAGTTAGAAATGCCATTGAAATTGCTGCCAGCCTCTGAAGTTGATCGATAAGAATCCAATCGAACGCACGGAAAATGCTATTGGATACACAACAGTGACGCCAATAATTGTTTGAATATTTTTAAGGGTGTTGGTTTATAATAGGATAAGACACGTGCGTACCGCTAACACCGGTATGTACAAACAGTTTTTTCCTTCATTCATTGGCCTTAACGTCTATAACAGATGATTTATAGAGTAATGTCTGAGACACAACGCTTTACAGCCACCTTTACGGGGAAGACACATCCGGCCCAAGACATGAGAAGTTGTTATTGTATGACACGAGAAGTTTGCGGTTTATGACATTGAGTCGCCTCGATTTCGTCTATGTCTCTTGTCAGCTAGTATATCAAACTAGATCTCATCGCTAGATATGAGACCCTCCGCAACTGTACAAAGTATACTGTCTGTTAAAAAGCACGCTTCTATGTTAATGTGCGTTCACTGAGGTGGTATTTTCGCGCAGGTTTCGGCAAAGGTGAAAGTGTTCGTATTTTTGAGAAAGGAAAAGTTACTTATTTTTTTGTGGTAAGAGGCGGAGTGCGGGCCGCGAGTGGTGGACCGGCTTCTCCGCCTCCCGCGGCCCTCGCCGCCGCCCGCGCTCCCATGAAAGTGAAACCTGCCGGTGCTCGCTTCTTGTCGACTATTGGCACTCATACTTCTCTTTGTATTACTTGAGCAGTCATTTTGTTAGTTCTTAGTCGATTCGTTAGATCGAGTCTTTGAGCTACGTGTGTTATGTAGGTACTTGTCGGTTTAATAATTAACTTTAAAAAAAGGATCACCGACTTCAATGCGCCTTAATCATGATAAATTATAAACAACTGTATTATTCGTCCACCCTACGAGGTGGAATATTTTCTTGAAATTTCAACGGGACCAACCTTGAGTACAACCAATTAAAAAAAAAAATTGGAATCTGTTCACATATGGCAACGATATCGCATAATACAGAAAAAAAAAACAATTGAAATGAGAACCTCCTTTTTGAAGTCCGTTAAAAAAGGAATTGATTGTAACATTGGAATGACACTTGGTATAGTATTAGGTAAGACACTAGCTATGGGTTGATTCACAAGAGTGATAAAATAGGCTTTCGAAGCCTTGTGGAATTTGCCTAAGTCCGAGGCACTAGAGTGATAACAAGGCATTTAGTAGTAGCACCATATAAAATCATAGGCATAACTATATAGCTGACGTCAAATAGGCATGTTGATAAATTTTCTAAACCGCTTTTATGTTACAGCTATGCCTTTATTTAAAAAAAAATCTTTAAAAAAAATTTAATAGAAATAAAAAAATCCAAAGAATAAAGTTACTTTTAAAATTACCTGCTAAAACACTCTCATTTTGAGTTTGATTACGTCACAAACCGATAAACTGACAGAGAGAGAGAGAGAGAGAGCATAGAGTAGTGTACTTGCCTATGTGCTTATATGCTTGCTCGGCTTAAGAGGATTTATATGCAAAAGTGGTGTATTTGTGGGAGGATGCAAATGTAATTCTGGTAGCTGGAAATTAACTTCTATTGGGGTAGATAGTATTACAACTTTAACATAATAATACTTTAATTGAAATATTCATACGAGTCCCCAGTCAATTCCTTGGCCTGACGTACAAACTTGAAGTCTCATCTCATGTTTTCTTTGTTTTATACAATCCAAATAAAGATAAAATCGACTCAGCTATCATATCGCATGCCAGAACGGCATTCGTACCAAAGAGGTTAGTATACTACAATCTTAGGTAATATTAATTATGATACAAAAACTGTCAGCTGTCTTGTTTATTGGTTATAGACGTATATTAGGTAATGTATCTGGTTGATGTTTGTAATCACGTGATAATATAACATTTTTTAATCAATTTTATTGAATTAATCTTAGTGCTTTAAATAAAAAAAACAATTTCTCGGTTTTTTTTTCAAGGATGTATAATTTTGTTACAACGTAACATAAATATGTGATTAGTATCAACATCCCTGTTAAAGTTGTATTATACCGCTAAGTTAGTACACTAGTACTCGGATCATCTGATTGAAAGAGGTTTTTGGTACATGCCATTTGGTACCTGCCTTCGCATACCACTGGTGTCCGTCGTGTCTTGTCAATGCTATCTCCACTACCATCAATCTCTGGTGATTCTCCTTATCAGTGGAAAATAACAGCAATACAAGTTATGTTGTCTTCTGTAGAGTAAATAATAATAACTTGACACATGTCACACACGGCCGTCTGATCCCAAACTAGGCAGAGCCTGTACTATGATAACCAGACTGCTAGTAAACATATTTATATGTTTCAAAATACATACATATTAAAGATAGAATTACAGACACAGAACAAATATTTGTCACACAATTATTTGTCCTGAATGAGAATCGAACCTACGACTTCTGGCTTAGCAGTCATTACATTTTTTGAGTATGCTTTGCTAAATTTAATAAAAAATAATGATACATTTGCATATTGCGTCTTTCGGGGCTCTCATTGACTCGCGCACTCATAACTCAAATTTATTTGTATAGGAATAATCTTAGTTGTGATATTGCGCTTCACTATAATGTCGATCTGGACAATATACGAGTACAAGTACCTACGTCTTTCGGGGCCTCATCGACTCGCGCACTCATAACTCAAATTTATTTGTAAAAAAATAATCTTAGTAGCGATATTGCGCCTCACTATTTACGTGATCTAGGTATGTTGCGTACGCGCAGCTCAAAATGTTGATCGTTGAATTAATCAGTAATAAACAATGGTTATATGTTAGCTTAATTGCGCGCGAGCCGATAGCCCAGGGTTATCAGTAACTATATGGGCAGATGCACACATGAACGTATCATGTGTAACTAGTTGTAGACTATAATTTTGTTATAAATCTATTATAAATCGAATATAAATCTATGTACAATAAAAATGTCGTGTCACGTTGTTTGCGATGAACTCATAAACTAATTAACCGATTTTAATGACATTTTGCAAGATGTGTGCAGTTTGGTACTTGAGAGATAGGGTTTTTTATTGCAAATTCTCTTGCCACAGCAACGCGTGGCCGGGTAGATACTATCTATACAAAAAATGTTCTTTAACTTTTGTTTCGCGATTAAGTCTCTGGACTTATTCGTACCCGTGACCACGATCGGTGCAATTCGGTCGAAACAGCGGGTAGCCAAAAAGGTATGGTATAGGTACCTCGAGAAGTCGAGAGTATATTATCGCGATTCCTTAAGTCCCTTTACTGTATATAAAAATATTACTTACTAGCAGCGCCCCGCGGTTTCACCCTCGTAAGTCCAGATCCCGTGTAAGTATCGGGATAAAAAGTAGCCTATGCGTTAATCCAAGTCTCCAGCTATCTTCATACCAAGTTTCATTGCAATCGGTTCAGTAGTTTTGGCGTGAAAGAGTAACAAACATCCATAAATACATACATCCATACATTCTCAAAAACTTTCACGTTTATAATATTAGTAGGATAAAATTTTAATTGAGACGCTGATAGATGTTTTGTAGTTTTTAAATTTGAACTGCTTTTGAGTAAACTAATATAATGCATGATTTATTAAGTTAATAATTAAAAAAAAGGCTGTAATATTTTTTTTAAACTTCTATAAGTTTAATCTATTTTATATATTCTTAAGTGTATAAAGAAAATCCGTCGAGAAACAGAGGTACGAAATTGTTTTACCAAACAAATTAGTACCTCTGTTTGTCAACGGATTTCCTTTTTTTTTATTTATAAGCCATTGCTGTGCTTTAGCGTCAACAATAAAGTTAACAGTAAACATTTATTTTACAATGCCGTTGACGGAGCTTCATCGTTACCAATTCAATATCGATATTAATTACAGTTCTTGGGCTAGTTTTAATAATATTCAGAATTTCCTTCCTAAAAGTTTTATTGTAAAAGTCCTGACAAGATAAAATTCAGCAATGAATATCAAATGGCTTTTATGATGACGAGTTTCGTGTGTTTATTTATGATACACGGCGGAGCATAAGTCGCACCGAAGGTCTCTGAAGCCTACGTTGAAAAAGGGTTAGTCACTGACACTTGAATTAGGTGCAGAGTGGATTTAGGTCACACTGCAGAGGCTTTAGTTTTAATGGCGGCTTATCTACTGAAGGCCGTACAGTGTGCAGCATTGTATTCTGAATGAAAAATGCCTGTTAATTTTCAATTTCCCTTGCCAAGATTACAAGTTTAAAAAGTTAATCTAAGCAAACAACTATGTCTAAACAGCCTTTCTTCGGCAGTTTATAGTAACTGCCAGTCCTTCTTCGTCAATAATTGACCTATAAAATGCAAAATAATGTCAAACTCGTTCCAAAGATTATCGCATTCAAACAAAAAAGAACTCTTCAACTTTAAATTAGTTTAAACTACAAACATGACCTTGGTATTACAGGCTGCATCACTATTTATAATAAAACTATACACCTATGTATATGAAATAGAATTAAACTAATTTGTTTCTAACACCATGCATGCATAGACTCACACCTGTGTTCCCGAAGTGGAGACAGAGTCGTATCAAACACACACATTTTAAGTATAATTTGACCACTGACGTAATAGAGGGCAAGCCTATTGCCGCTTTCTAACACCACTATATTTACATGGTGTTAATTTATTCTGAGTTTGTTTATAATTGATTGCATACGTTTAATTATTAAAGATGGTGTAGAGTACCTTTATCTCTCTATTTTATATTAATGGTTAGAAATACCCAGGAAGCGGAGTAATCATGAATACTAATATTATAAAGCTGAAGAGTTTGTTTGTTTGGTTGAACGCGCTAATCTCAGGAAATACTGGTTCGAATTGAATTTTTTTTTAGTGTTGGATAGCCCATTGATTATTGAGGAAAGCTA
This sequence comes from Euplagia quadripunctaria, assembly GCA_963859945.1. Lineage (NCBI taxonomy): Eukaryota > Metazoa > Arthropoda > Insecta > Lepidoptera > Erebidae > Euplagia > Euplagia quadripunctaria. The sequence goes on along the minus strand of OY982559.1, from coordinate 27,701,546 downwards.
TAGGCTATATAACATCTCGCTACGACCAATAGGAACGAAGCTTTAATGAAAAATGTTGCAAAAACGGGAAAAATTTACAAACGCAGACGAAGTTGCGCGGGTCAGCTAGTAATAAATATGTTTAAACAGTTTTTATAACGAAAATATTACAGTTATTAATTTTCCACAAATACAAACACGAGGCTGGTTATATTTGTGTCTATTAATAAATCTCATAGAAGAAGCCGCTATGGAACCTGTTTTAATTAAACTAGGAATACGTAGAAAAAATTTCAAATCAAATCTTATAAAACACCCACGTTTTGCCAACTATAATATCGTCCTACCCCCGTCAACCGACTTTGATTATATTATATATAAGATTGGAAAATTGAGAATATTGACAAGTGGAAAGGAAAGGAAGCCATTGGAATCAGAGTATTTTAGTACTTAAATGTAATTTTTTTTTAAGATTGGAAAATTGAGAATATTGCCAGGTGGCTAAGAAGGGAAGCCAATGGAATCAGTATTTTAGTACTTATGGGTAATTCTTTTTTTATATTGGAAAATTGAGAATATTGACACGTGGCTAAGAAGGGAAGCCAATGGAATCAAAATATTTTACTAATATATAAATATATATGTAATATAAATAATAATAATACCCTCACACATCTCACACAATGCTGTCTCATCCCAAACTAGGCAGAGCCTGTACTATGGTAACCAGACTGCTGATAAAATACTTATATGTAATTATGTATCACACAAATATTTGTCCTGGGTGGGAATCGAACCCATGACCTCTGGCTCAGCAGTCAGGGTCACTAACCACTAGACTAACAGGCCAGTCGATTGTACTGATTTATAGAAGGGTTGTAGTATGTATGTGTAATCTGTAGGCAACAACAGTATATCTATATATTAATACGTGAAGCGAAAACTTTGGATCCCTTTTTACAAAAATTGGGCGGACGGAGGAGTATGAAATTTCGCACACTTATAGTTTATACAGAGAAGTGACGAATGCTAAAATTTTGAACAAAATTTTTGCTACAAAGTTAAAAAAAATGCAAAAACGGGTACATACAGCTATGAGTGTCCAGTATATATTTTGACCTGTCATGATACAAAGGTCTATACAATGACAGGTCAAGTAATATTGGCCAATGAAATAAACCATGGTCGAAATTCAACCACCACGCGATCTCTAGTTCGTATAATTAGTTAAATATTATTGCTGAGTGTCGAGTGTATTTTCTACGGATTCAAAGTCAAGTGTTCTCACGTTTTTCGACAAGGCCAGGCAACTTAGATCGATCCTACTGCTACCTATATAGGCATGTCGGTTTTACTCACGTTTGTATTTCGGGGATGCCCGACTAGTTTGTAAGTGAGTGTGACGCCTGACACCGTCGCAGCAGGACGCTTCACTCCTTGAAAAAGGGCCCCCGTCGGGTCCGAAACTAGTCGGGCATCCCCGAAATACAAATGTGAGTAAAACCGTACAGTCTTTAATAAACATGAATACCACTCACGAAAGTTTTTATTGTAACCCATAGGCATACTATTATATTCATCAGTAATGTACTGAAACAAATAATATCCTACAAGTTTGGTTATAATAGAATAAACACTTTCGTGAGTGTTATTCATATTTATTAAAGACTAGCAGCGCCCCGCGGTTTCACCCGCGTAAGTCCCGATCCCGTGGGAATATCGGGATAAATAGCCTATGCGTTAATCCAGGTCTCCAGCTATCTACATACCAAGTTTCATCGCAATCGGTTCAGTGGTTTTGCGTGAAAGAGTAACAAACATCCATCCATCCATCCATCCAAACTTTCACATTTATAATATTAGTGAGATGGTCCTATTCACGTGTGTATTACGGACGATCATCTTTGGGGCCGTACCGCTTCTTTAAAATTTTGCGTGTTGGTGTAAATTTATTAAATATTTGTAAATTTACAATTCTTTATACTTTAAACCGTGTTATTATTACTTTAAATTGTTTAAAAATTTCACTTCTACCTATTGAACAATAATGAATAAAAATAAATAAAATGGCTATAGCAAAAGAGATGGTGTATCAACTAATGTGAATAGATTGTCAAATGTCTCGACTACATAAGCTTTGTCCTCTTCTCCACTCTATTTTAAAATGAATAATAAAATCACATTGATAAAACCATTAAGTCGAAATGAGAATTTCCTTGTGTTGTCCGTAAAAAATAACTCTTATTTTTTAACTCTCACGTATTTATTTAAAAGAGTGTAAACTTTTATATTACTCTGAGTGTAAGAGTAACAGGATGACGTCAAACGAGATATATTTTTATAGTAATATTGTAAACTAAAAAGAAATATCTGCGTCTACGCATGCGGTCAGGTTTTGATTGATATGATAAACACTATCGTTTCAACGATGCCTTATAATGACAACGGATATTTTCTGTAATAAAAAACAGTGACTTTCTGAAACCTTAGTTGTTATAGTAATTAAGGGGTGTTAGCGGAAATAGTAAATAAAAAAATATAAGTAATTTATTTCATACAAAATATAGGTTTTATGTTATTATACATTCGCTAAGTAGATAGTTTTTACCTTTTAGGTATATAGCCATGGCTATCATCAAGTTTCACACTATCTTAGCTTAAGCTGATAGCGAGAAATCTAATATAAAAAACTAATTCTACACTAATTCCACAAGAAAAAAATAAATAAAATAAAAACAAAAACATAAAAAGGTAGAATACAAATATAAACAATAAAAAATACAAATACAAAAAGTTATATGAAAATAAATATTGAATGTTAGCGGAGCCGTAAACCGCCTCCATTATTAATATTGGTGAGGGCCAGTATTGTCAGTGAGCAGCGACACAACCTTAACTATTTAATGGTCCCGATTCTATTGTCAGACTCACTAAACTAAAACCTAATTTAATTTCTTCATTTGAAATCAACCTTGTCTTTTTCGCAACAAGGTCTATTTGTTACTGGCATCTATTTCTCCGCGCCACTAAATTTCACTAAAACCTGTCAACATATACTCAACTTTATTTCCACGCAGCGAGAGTCCCCATTTATTCAAATGCCGTATAATTGCCGTACAAAAACTTGTTCAAAACGAACTAAGATGACGTTATTTTAATCGACACCTACGAAGACGCTTGCTAAAAACACAGAGCAAAAGAGATGGCATTCAACGGATAGCGGCTCTCGCTACGTGGTATTAAAGTTTATTTAAGCGTGTCAGACTTTAGTCGACAAATAAATTGCTTATTTCGATAGCGACGTATGTTACCTACTTGTTTATATTTGAAATAAGACCTTGTTTCAAAGGGTACAAGGTTTACATCTTGTATGACGAAAATTTTGTCAATTATAGTTAAGAGAGAAATTCAACAGAATTGACACCTATATCTTCATAGATTAAATTTATAAAGTAATGTAGAAATGTGTGTCCCATCAGTGCCAGAATTTGGACATCGCTCAGCATACGTTGCGATTATTAAACAGAAATCCATTTTACATGTATGCGAAATTTCGCATACATTTTGACATAATACCTTTAATCCGGAAAAAAAATAATTGTTTCCCATGGCACCTTCTATTGACAAATGCCGCGTTCCGAAATTTTACCGTCCGTAAGCAAAACGAATCGTTTCTTGTTTATAGGAACGCGGGAAAAATCTACATAAACGCTAGCGAAGCCGTACAAAAAAGCTAGATATACACTAAAATTATATTTGTTTTTAAGTTTTGAAACTATAGGTAAGCATAGGCTGAAGTTTACTAACATCATACGGCCCAAAGTTATATGAAATCTTTCGGTGTTACGGGGACATTTTGTGATAAGGAAAATCTATTGTGAGTGCCGAAACAAAGGCCTTTTTAACAATGCTGGTCGACTAGAAGAGTAAGTACCTACGGCTTGTTGCGTACACCTACTCGAATAGCTTTCGTCTTTTTAACTTTTGAAGGCTATGTTATCCACCTTCGGGAAGGTTAGCTAGTTTGAGCTATGTAGGGCTGACTAGCTGTGTAGGACTCAACCAATATACTGACCCGACTGGTTTAATACTTCTTACCATCCGTTATTATAAATCACTACTAGCACCCCAGTTAGATTTTCTTTTAAAAAAATTATTCTTACTACTATTGTTAATGCGAAAGTGTGGGATGGCTGTTTGTTACTCACTCACGCCAGAACGGCTGTACGGATGTATATTATTGTAGTATGGAATATCATATGGGCTCTTGGTTCCCTTGGGATAGATTGGAATTTCGCGAGTTGGCTGGTTGAATAATACAATAGATTTTGAAGTGAAACTTCTTTAGAATCGTTGTGATTTGAAATTCGATGAAACGGAAGCATCACGATAAAGTTCCTACGATAAAGTTCCTATAATCTTTGTCTTTGCGCCTGCATACTACCAATCTTTGCCTTTGCGCCTGCGTACTATATGTCAATGTCAACGGGGTGTAATTTTTGTGCATTTGCGTATTAAATTTATTTTAGTTGCTTTTTCTCCATATTTCACTTATACTTAATTGATTCTTTACAAATTTACATTTAAATCCAACCTTGACCTATATTGAAAACGAAGTATTGTTTGTTTTGAAAGTTGTGTACAGTTGTAACTGGACTTCAGGTTTGCTTACTGTTTATTATTAAGGCCATTCTTTGTATATCTTGATCTGTTGTCTGTATCTGTACCTATTGAATAAAATAAAATAAAATAATTTGACCAATAACTTTTATAGAAATTATCTAAAATTAAATTTATTAAACATTAGTAAATAATTTGTTTTGAGTTTACTTTTTATTATTTCTCATTCTCTCGTATACTATTTTTCTGAAGTTTCACTTCTGCGTGTGTGAATTGCACACATACACACACTTTATATATATCAAAGACTCCCACAACTTACATTTTGACAAACTATAAAAATTGTCCTGTACTTCCAAATGAACGCAGGGAATGTGGTTTTTGGAAGGCGTAACCATGTTCACGCACTGACATACAGCCGCGTCTGGGAGTGTGGGTGTCCCACTTCAATAATTTTCGGGACAAAATATGGCATGGGTTAAGAAATATTGCAATCGGTAATACGACAGTAGTCCTAAAAACTACTTTTCTTACTTGGTTTTCATATATGTATGAATAGGAGCATTAAGGTCTTAGTAAAACTACTATCAACTGGTTAGTATTTCCCTGAAAATGATTAAGGATCTTATAGAAAATCTATCTCTAAAATACTTATCCTGGAAAGTATGCAATTCCTAATCGAATGACCAAAATAATAAATGGGCAATACTAAGCCGATGGATTGTATTTATCACAAGGTGATCAACTTTAATATTCTCTACGGAATAAAAATCAAATCAAAAAGAACCTGTTTTCAACTCTCACTTTAGAGATCTCACTCGTGCGATGTTCGGAGCCTCCGGTACAATAGTCCTCTGAACCGATTTTATATTATGACTGGCTGTGACTTGCGACTTCGGCTGTGTATATAGCATCTATTTTTAGCCAAAATTATTTCCTGAAATTATTATCTGTTCCCAATGTACAGCAACAGTTTTACACGAATTAAAGTTGCTCGATTTGTAAAACAAATAGGACTCTAACCACTTAAAATTCGTCGCTGAATAAGAATAACTTTGAAACGAATGTTTTGTAAAGGATTTTTGTTTTAATTTTCAGTTATCATAGTATTGGGGCTGGATAGGGCCGAAGGACGAAATTTATATGGGACTACCTTTAAGGTTTCAAATACAAAAATAAAATAATTATAGGAGTCCGACTACCGGGTTAAAAACTGATTAAAAAAATATTCCCATAAATTTAGAAACGTCTTCGTTTAAAAAAAATCGATTGGTGTAAAAGGTCTTGAATAGTTTTAGAAAAAAATGATTGTTCCTTATAAATAGAGAGCAAAGCCTAGAATTATTATTATTATTAAATCGGAAAATTAAAGTCAAAAATTTCTTAATATAGACTTGTGTATTGTGTCTTATCTCCACACACAGGACTCTCTTTTGCTCTTCTCACATCCTGTCTTTTACGCTCAGTTTACACTGAAATTATTTAACCTTGTACACATAATCAGATCATTGTTTACTTGCCAAAGTATTGTTCTCGGGACGAGGTCCTGATGGCGTTGTGAACATTTCCTGGTTATCAGTGAACTGGAAATGCAATGATAAGGTTGTAACATGTCCCATATTGTGTTGTAGGTAAGCGATGAACTATGAAGATTCATTACAAATGTTTGTAATAACTTTTGGAATTAATGAAATTAGTAATTAAGGAATTTAGATATTTGAGAGCAGTGTGGCTTGAGTGACATGAGGGTTTGAGTACAGTGGAATGAGTGCGGTTGACAAAATAAGTAAATAAAGCAGACGTAAGTGGAAAGGTAGGGTCTATCCAGCAGTAGATACATCGGGTCGCGGGTTTCATATCCGCTTTGTTTTTATATGCATGAATACGTATGTATTTACAAAAAACTATTTAAACCTCATAGTACAAGCTATGTTTAGTTTGAGTTTGTTTGAATAATAATGGAGATACTGAATCATTTGGTCGGCTCCATTTTGATCAAAAATCTGCTTTACCCAACCGCCTTAATAATATTATGATTATAAATCATTTCACGAGCAGTATCTTATATCACACAAACGGAATTGTTGTGAAATTCCTGAAAAAAAAAACTAGAGCGTGTTGTGAGTCAGTAAGCAGCTGGCGTTGGTACTCGGTACGGTAGGTAAACACCATTGTTGTCGCTATCGGTGCGCACGAGCCCCCCTCCCCCCCGCCTATCCCCTCCACCAACCTCCACTGGACCCAGTTAAACATAACAACATCTAACCGATGAAAATGAAATATTTATTTAAATCTGACAGCTTTGTGAGTTTTTAATTTTTTATCCGGATTTTTTTTGTACAGTCAGCTTCTAAAATTATTTAACAGACGCTCCCTAAAACATAAGCTGTGAACAACAATAGCTAAATGTATGAGCTATCTCCACCCCTTAAGGGATCTAATATATCATTATCATTATTTCTTAGTTCCGAAGGAACAATGCGACAATTTAAATCATATTCATAAAGAACACAACACAACTGATATTTTAGAACATTTTTTTTTTAAATATCAGCATTTTTTAATTCGAACATGCGCAAGAAATAAGGCCTCAAACTCCATGGAATAAGGTATTAAGAAAGATACTAAAATGTGTATAAACAGCCTTTCTACTCCGCTAAGTAAGGGTTTATTATGTTTTAAAATTTAATAAATCTTCAAATAAAATTTTGATTTCTTTTTTCTTTTTTAAAAAGACAACTCCCACATTAGGAATTACTCCTGTGTCGCGGGGGACTTTACAAACATACAAACAACGGACACAAAGAACACCTAGACTCAGGTGGGAATCGAACCCACGACATATAAGCATAGCGGTCAGGGTCACTAACCACTAGACCGTTTATTCCAATTAAACCGATTTTAAGAAGTAGTAGTATTTTTGAATGGTCATGATCGCAAGCAGTAGAATAGCAATTTCCAAGTATAAAATTGACTTATTGTATACTCTGTGACAGAATACAAAATAGTATTTAAGTACAGAGGGCTCTCATAAGACACTTTGACAAATAGCTACTCTTTGATCTACGGAATTAAGTTCAAAATTGCTTAAAAATAAAAAAAAACTTTTACTTCAAAATTAAAAACAGGAAAGTATTGCGTATTCTTCTGGGAAGAAGGACCTTCCTTCCACACTCATAAAGGGGAATAATGTCTACCATTACCTACCGTGATTTCCTAGTAAATAATATGATATCCTGGGATATTACACGTGGCTGTCTAGACCCAATCTAAGCAGAGCAAAGCTATGGATTCTAGAACCCGTAAACAAACATAGACTGGCCTGTTGGTCCGGCAGTTAGTGATCCTGACTGCTGAGCCAGAGGTCGTGGGTTCCATTCCCACCCAGAACAAATTATTGTGTGATGAGTACGATCATTTGTTCTGTCTGGGTATATGTAGGCATTTAGAAATATATAAGTATGTTTATCAGTAGTCTGGTTACCATAGTACAGGCTCTGTCTAGTTTGGGATCAGACGGCCGTGTGTGAGATGTGTCAAGTTATTATTTATAACGTAAACGTGAAGAGAATACTTTGTACCCCTTTTTAAGAAAATTTCGCGAACGTAGTAACGTGAATTTTGGAATATTTACAGTTTATTTATAGAAGAAGTGCAGAAAGCTACAATTTTTAAACAATATGTCTTACAACTTTAAAAATTACACGAAATCACCTTAACGAAACTACACGCGTCCAGTATATCTGATTACTTCTCATGGTAAGTAAGTCTATACAATGACAGGTCCAGTTATACTGGCCAATGAAAAAACCATGGTTGAAATTCGACCACCACGCGATCTATAATCTATATATTAACACGTGAAGCGAAAACTTTGGATCCCTTTTTACGAAAATTGGGCGGACCGAGGAGTATGAAATTTCGCACACTTATAGTTTATACAGAGAAGAAGTGACGAATGCTACAATGTTTGAACAATATTTGCTGCAAAGTTAAAAAAAAATGCAAAAACGGGTACATGCAGCTATGAGTGTCCAGTATATATTTTGACCTGTCATGGTACAAAAGTCTATACAATGACAGGTCAAGTAATATTGGCCAATGAAATAAACCATGGTCGAAATTCGACCACCACGCAATCTCTAGTTTTATTTAATACGTCAGCATTTTTGACGAGAATTTATTTTCGTACACGTTTTCAGTTTTGTTGTGTAGAACCGCCGCGCCATACTTCACATTTTACTATGAAAAGCCAAAAGTCTTTTTCTATACCCCTGACTACATATTTGCAAAATTTCATGATGATCAGTTTAGTAGTTGAGGAGTGAAAGCGTAACAAACGAACAGATAAACTCACTATCGCATTTATAATATTAATGTTACTTAGGATATCGAATGTGAGTGGCAAACAAGTATATTTCTCGCTTGAAAGTATGAGCCACCCATAATTTGTATACTTGCTAACCCTATTTATTATTACTTCTACTGGGTGAGGAGGGGGGCACTGGATGTTCTCTCCTCATCATTAGTAGTATAAAAATATCCAGCTCGCGTATTTTAAAGGTGCTTTTCCTCTCAAGCGTTTCCGATTCGATCAGTAATTTTCCGTACCTTATATCCTTGAAACAAGCTATACTGATATTGTAAAGAGAGATTGTGAGTTTGCATGTGAGGACTGGTCTCTGAAACCGCTGCACCTATTTGGAAAAGATTTTCGCTATTTGGAAGGTCCATTGTTCCAAATAGATGAAATGTTGAATCGAGGTGAATTGGTGAAGAATTTGTTATAAAACAAACTAACACTCAAAATACATAAAAATCTTGTTTTTAATATTTTACGTAATCAAGTAAATTATGGAAACAATATTCACTATTTAGTTTACTTACTGAGTGAAAGTTGTGCCATGTAAAAGACTTTAACGCGCGTTGCTTTTATTTGTGAGGGGTGGATATATTGACTGCCAGTGACGAACACTGAAATATTCCAAAAGGGGAAGCTAAAGAAGTAAGGAAGCCGGTTCTAAGAGTTATGTCCAAGTCAGTACAAATGAGATTGTCTATTACAATATCTGTAAGAATAATTACAGGAACAGTCCCACAACATAATATTATAGTACAAAGGAAAGGTAGTATTTTTATTTATTTATTTTAAGTTTATTCTCATTTCTCATTTTGCATTTTATACAATGATTCTTACTATAATAGTTCTATAGTTCTATAATACATCACTATTATTCTGTATTCGGCGGTTGAATGTTGTGACAAATTACAAATGAGTTTACAACAAATGAGTTTAGCATCTGTAACCGAACTAGGCAGAGCCTGTATTTCGGCTATCAGCGCCAATCCTCTCGGATATAATATTGTCTAGCTATCATAGCCATTAAACATTAAGGTAATATGACTTGTTGGTTTGTATATAAAACTAAATACTTATTTTTAATTTAAAGAAGTAAAAAAAAGAAGTGTGCATGCAAGTGTAGGTGTGTGTGTTTGTGTGTGTGTTTGTGTGTGTGTTTGTGTGTGTGTGTATTTGTACTCGTACAAGTACACGCACAAGCACACCCGTACACGCGTACGGGTGTGCTTGTGCGTGTACTTGTACGAGTGTGTGTTGTGAGTGGATGTATGTTTGGGTGTTTGGGTGTGTAGGCGTAATTTATTTATGACGATGTAAGGCATTTCTGTCTACTTTTATTTACTGATCTATATGTAGTAAATTTATTTAATTTTAATTATACTTATGAGTTTGTGTGTGGATGGTAATATTCGGAACCACTACGCCTATTTTAATAATCCTTTGGCTATATCAAAGGTACATTATACGAGATAGACAAAAGTTATATACCCGATAGACGTAAATATATCTCACATAACCGTCAACAATGAACTGCCTGAGATCACTGCATCTGCTTTAGATTTGGACCCAACTACAAAGGAAAGTCTCGGGAAAAAACCCAAAAATTATCTCATTCTCTCAAAACAGGGCGAGCTCGATTTAGTAAATACCAGACATTTGTATGTCGTCTCTCTTTTTCGTATTCTTGAGATAGAATATATGAGAAGAGCGTTGAAGATAGGTTCAAATGTTAAGCTAACATGGAACATGCGACGAACAAGTACGGCCTGGTCGTGTAACCCAGTTGTTGGCATTGTTTACATGCGGCTGTCGACACGTGCAGCCTTATGTACACACGACACGCGGCGAGCCGCCAGTAATCACTTATCGGTGGCGAGAGTGATCGCGCATCGCGATTATGTCACCGCAATTAAAAAAAATAAAAACTGTGTCTTGCGTGCGAGGAAGTATCCGAGCACTGAGCGCCCAGGGTGGGGTTCCTACTGAGCACGTGGTGGGGGGTAGCGCGGGAGGGCGGTGGAGCCGCGCCGCACCGGCTCGGCCAGTCGCGCGCTGCACGTAGCCGCGCACGTACGCCGCGCGCAATATCCGCGCTCGCGCCGCGATGAGTGATCACTGAGCGAGTGCGTCGCCGAACGCCTCGTCGAACCCATGGAGTACCAGCACCAGCCCATCCAACCGCTGGGGCCGCCGGCGCCGCCGCCGCAGCTGCTGCCACCCGCGCCGCCCCCGCCCCTACCCTCGCTCCCTCAACTCCAGCACGGACACGCTCAAGACGACGATCGGTGGAACCAGTATCACATATGGAGACAACACGTCTTCGTCAACGGTCAGTGCCCATCCGCCGAGACCCAGGAAGCGCCCGCGCACTTTCTCCCTCCAGTCAAACGTCCTCAGACCCGTGATTGATGCTGCCCCGGGGCGTGAGAGCCGTGAAATAAGAGAAAGTGCGCGAGCGCCAATATCAAAACTTTTCGGTTGATCGAGAGTTCTTTGTTTCGGCAACGAGACCTTTCACTCGCGGCCAGAATCACTCGGCTCTCTTCGTCCACGTTGCTCGTCCACCTATCAACATTTATTTTTTATATTTTTTGGTTCGGGTCGCGGTAAATTCGACAAAATAGGAACTTATCGATAGCACGAGATGCCGCATCCATAGCCTTGACATATGACTTTAGATATTTGTGATACTGGCATAGTTTATGTTTCCGTGGAGGCGGGCAGCGGCATGCACGTGTCGCGACTCATGTGGATGGTTTGTTGCCGTTATCTCTGCGAAATACGTGTTCTCGGAATCTTCTTCTGGGTATGATGGACTGGCTTGTCTCGTTTTGGCTGTCAGTGACACGCATGGCTGATATTGTTGGGTTGAATATATGTCACACAATATCAACTTCATGTTGTATTAGTGTGTACTGCGGAAGAGACTCCGGTAAACCGGATTAGTTCGGAAGGAGGGAAGCCGTAGTACCGCTGTGAATAGCAGCTCACACTTTCTGACCGGAATCGCTAATGGTATTAAAATGACGTTGTAAAATAGGTACATTATTTAATAACGTTTTATTTGGTTAACTATCAATGAGACTGATTGCGTTGTTTTGATCTCGACTCACAACTTAATGCAAATAATAGAACTTAATTTAATTTTCCACTATCCAGTTTATGCTTCGTCTATTTATTAAGTATCTATAGTAGGTAATAGTTTGTAGTTTTTGGCGTCAATAATACTTTCGCTATGTTTAGTCAGTAAAGTTAATTATATATTTTTTTAAAACTCATTATGTGTGTAATCGTTACATCAAATTAAATATTTCACATACCAACTTGATGTATTGAGTACATACAGAACGTTATGAACACAATTTTTTATAAATATTTTAAAACTAATTATTTTTAAGCGACGAAAAAAATAAGCAGGTTCTTAAGTCAATCTGTATTTTTTTTTTATTTATGACCACGCATAACATTTTACAGGTTAGTCCAATTACGATAATTCTTTTTTTATTGGATACGTTTATATTTCCAAGTTGGTCCCATTGAAATTAAAAAGAAAACATTCAACCCAAAGAAAAATAAGGGGACGAATGATTGTTCCCCCACTGAGTTTTCATCTGTGAACCGATTCTGTTGAAACTTGGCACACATCTGTAGTTTTAATAACACTGCCATATTGTGGAGATCTGTAGTTCAGCTTATGATGGAGACAAAAGCCAGTCGAGGGAACTCCTCAACGGTTTACAGCAGCCACCTCGTGTTTGGGCTTATTTATTAATCATAATGACAACTTTAAACCTAAAAAGGTTGTTGTTTATTTATAATGAAGTAGGTATTATGTTATAGGTATATTAGTTGTTAGTTGTATGAATTAATTTGCTTGTTTTCAAAAATTAATTTGGGGCCAACTCAAAATTATTTAGGTGTTTATATTAGTGTAGGAGGTTAGTTAGGCTAACAAGTTTATTTAATATTATTTTTCTTATCCGCTTATCCGTTATTTTCTTCTTTCGGCGGTAATTTTTTTGTTAACAGTTTTTATAAAATAAAATTGTACTGCTTTGGATGTCGGATTGCTTGTGAGCTATAATAAGTAGATGGACGCTAATCTCGGAAGAATCGAAACAGTCCGTTTGCCTCTACTTACCATCAATCAAAATATTTAAAACATTCAAAAATATATATAACTTCAAACTTCTTCTGAAAAATCACTATTCTTCAGAAGCGCGTTTAACCAACGCTACTCATACCGTGTTGTATTTCTGCTCATAAGTAAGAGAGATTCATAGGCAGGATAGGGTTAAAAACACTCGAGTGATAGCATATTGACTTAAAGGTCCTGGTAACCAGGTCATAAAATAAAAAAAAAAATGCAAAAAATAATACTATGGACGTATTTGTAAACACGAGTAACCGCTTATAATACTTATTTGATAAATTGGATTTAAAAATTCATACAACGCGATATACTTTCGGGAAATACATAATAATATGAAAACAATTGGTTGCATGATTGCGGCAGAATAGAATGTTTCCATGTAATTTTTACCGACTTTAAGTTTTTTCTTAACCGACGAAAAAAAACACCAGAAGTCCTCGTATTAACAAGCACACATACAAACTAACAGTAGTCACTTCGCGTACCTATTAAGACTGGCAACAGTGGCAACACCATGATGATTTTTTATACCACGTTGGTGACAAACAAGTATACAGCCCGCCTGATGGTAAGCCGTTACCGTAGGTTATGGAATTCTGACAGCCTCACTATAACTGCTTTCTAAACATTCCGATTTATTTTTAACTAGCTGAACCCACCGCGGTTTCGCTTGCGTGTACATATTTTTATTATTTGGTTATTATTCGGTAGCCGACCGCCCGCGGCGGCAAGAAGTTCCATGCAAAAATGAATTTTAAGTAATAAATATAAACTTCAATTTCCTTCACCGTACTAAAAACGCGTTCCGATGCGCTCCGGCGCGGCCCGTTCGGTGTGAATCGTACTTAATTCTCTTTCTAAAATAAAAGTAGTCTAAGTTACTTCTGATAACATCAGCTATCTGCTAGTGTCAGTCCCATGGAAATCAGTCCGGCCGTTTCGGAGTAGCCGGAAAAAACAGACAAACAAAAATAAAATTAACTTTTTTTGGTATGCATAAATACCGCTTAAATGTTATTTCTTATTTTGACATTACAAACAGAAACTTCAATTATTATTTTTATATAGATATGTAAACAAGTCGCGAAAGCTTAATAGTTATCGCAATATATTATGCAAATTGGATTTTCTGAAGCTATGTTTATACATATGTATGTTTGATATTCATATTATGTATAACTTACTTTCTACTGTCTGTATGTAGCTAATAGTACGATATTATAAATGTTGGTTTTTAAACAACGCAGTTGATCATTGCGCTCTCAAAAATTGCTCTCAAAATAATAGACTGTTTCGATTCTTCTGAGATTAGCATCCATCTTACAGCTCACAGGCAATCCTACATCCAAAGCAGGACAAAAAATAAGAGTAGATATGTATACATTGAGACAGTACAGATCATGGACTTTAGAGCCTTTCTTAATGTTATGAAAATGTATCCGTCTCATGTCCGTTTCTCTAAACAGGATTTATTGGGACTTTATTGTACAAACGACTTCCTTTATTGTCCGACCTATACTTAAAAAAATGTATAGCAACCGACCTCAATCGTGCTCAGAATCACTTTTTGTTACGTTTAAGGCTCAATTTTTTCTTTAATTTTTTATGAGATAATTCAAGACATATATAACCTATACCATAAAAAATGATAATTGAAAACTGTTTATAATTGGCAAAGATATCAACAACAAATACAATAAAAAAGGAAACAATAAAAGTATTGTCGAATTACGTACTTTCTTTTGAAGTTTACTAAAAAGTAAAGTAGATCCCTAGGAATCTCCAATATTACTTGAAATTAGGCTCCTTGACCTGACTTGATCTGAGAATAAACATTTTAGCATGGGTTTTCTTACAAATGTATGTACTTATTTGTTTTAACCGTGGGATTACCCATGTGTTTACCCAATGAGTATTAACTCGTAATGCCCACATTTAAGAAAATAAAATCAAGTGATCATAGAAAAAAATATTAGGCATATACAATGCATTGTTCAGTCCTTCTAAAAATCAATTGGTAACAAAAAGATACACTAAATATTTAACTTTTGTGCATATTTTAACATTAAAAAATATTCTCGTTGCGTCTCTTTACTACTATTGTCTAACTTCTATCGTTACATTGCGCGCTCATAGAAACCCTCTTCAAAATATTTATTTATTTGAAGATATTGTTTTACAGCAATCAATGGATACTAGTTTGGGCCAAACATGCGGAGGTTTACATGCATTTTTCGATGTTAACATGCAATCATTCCTTGCCGTGTGCTCTTGACATTGTGGTGGCATAATATGTTGTATATTACGTAACCAAGTATGTAGGCCTGAGAGCCGTTGTTTCTCAACTATGATAAACAAAAGGATATCAGGCTAACATTACCCGAGTAATTCAAAGTCAACAATTTTCTAAAGTCACGCATAACCATTCATGCCTAACAGTTCCTCTTCAACTTTCTCCAAAACTGATTGGCGCTCCGGTGCTTAATCATGGAAGAAACTTAAGTATAAATATTAACCACTTGCTTTTAAATAAAAATTATCTCTTTTATTCATTCTATTCTCTCAATGGGAACTTGTAACATATTAATGGTGCTTGTAATGTTTGTTAGGTGTTCAGAAATTAATATTTCTTTCTTTCCCTTCATTTAATGACTTTCATAAAGTCAATCTTTTTTATTATTTTCGACTTTAGTTACAAACAGAGATGAAAAGTTACTTTTCAATAACTTACCTTAAGCTTTAGTTATTCTAAAAGTGTTTAACATTATCATGTTTTCTTTTACCAGTGATTACAAAAATAAAGTTAGAAGGAACTGACCTTGTTTTTATAATAACTTAGCTCAAGTTTTAAAACTATACCGTCGTTCTTATAGTATTTAAAAGCGACGTGTTTCCTTTCATCAATAATGAATAGAACAAAAATAAGCTTGCTTTGAAAAAAGTTTTCAAGTTCTACATTCCATCTATTATTAAGAGAAGATTAATATAAGTTCTTAAAAACATTCCTCTCTGAAATTAAATCTTCTGTGTCCGCAAGTCACATTAAGCCTCCTCTATAGATGTTGTTATTTAAGGTTTTGTTCTGACAATAAAGGAAAGCCAAAATATAGGCAGTAAGAATTCGGCGGTCGGTAAGGTTTCACATAAGTGGGAGGGGATGAGGTCCGCTGTAGGTACGTCATCGTCGTTCGTATCTTTTTGATCAATTCGAGCGCGGCCGCGCGGACTTTCACTCCGAATATTTGGGAAAAAGTTGCGACCTTTTCGCGACTTTCTCCTCAACCCTCGTCCCGCCGCGGGCCCCGCGATCGCCTAGCACGTGCTCTCTTCCGCATGCGCGTGGGCATCGGCCACTTTTACTTTTAAAACTTAACAATGATTTCTTAAGCGGTTAAACAGTGTTAAGTATTTTGAGTAAGAAACATTTTTTGGTTTATTTTATACCGTATGTTGATGAATACTCTTTTAGTGTTGCCTATTTTTGACTAGATTTTTTTTTTGTTAATTTTAAGTGAAAATAAAATTTACGGAAATCGGTCTTGATCATTCTAAGTTCCATTGCATTGTTGTAAATAAACTATGAAGCAGTAATATAGCGAAATATAGCTTCCATTTTAGCGTCACTTTCAGCTATTAAAAATATACATATATAACTATTTTTTATCATCATCAGGGCCTATTGTTTATAAATGTATGATAATTATAAGATGCACGCAATATTCATAGCTAATTTGTCACCTGTTGCATAACTGGTAAGCACGAGTGTCTCGATGCGGTTAGAGGTGTAGAGAGGGGGTGGGCTGAGAAGGGAAGGCTCGGTGCGCGGGCGCAGGCTTCGCGGCGAGAGTAAAAGTAATCTTCCGGAGTGTTTCCGCGTTGCCCCCTGCCCCGCGGGGCCGCGCAAGCCCCGCACCAACACCTTCCGACTTTTACTTTTCCGATGACGTATGAAGTGCCGCATCGCCTAGCCAATTCACTCGCCTCGACGATCACCGCGATGCCATTTGCATTTTTTATTTTCTTTGTTGTGTTAGAGACCGTTTTGGAGACATTGTATTTCTTATTTTTGACGTATCTCAGAGAAATGTAGGTAAAGCAATTTTATTTTAGAAAGTAAATTTGGAAACTTTTACTGGAACAAGAGTTTTTGTATATAACGTTTATAGTTAGCGACTTAACACTTTTTAGAAATGTTGTTTTAAACGACTTTCATACTAATGGATAACATTTAATAAAAGTTATATTATTTATGTATATAACCCATGTGATTCCATTCTCATCCCTTTTCGTAAAATTAAACAGTATTCCTGATTCCTGTGACTTCAATACGTTTTACTGTAGAGTAGTACATACTAAATTAACGGTATAATGAAATTTCAAAGCAAAGAGTATACAAAAACTACGTTAGACTTCAGACTTAGTACAATATAAATAGTCTTTAAAAATATATCGCTGGTTTGCGAGAATATCGACGTAATTCAAAATTCAGTCGAATTGAACTGAGTACGCCAAACGATCACAAATCTTTGATATTTTATGGTGAACAAAGATGCAGCGCCAATTTCGTGCTAACGTTCGTTAGAAAGCGACAAGTTCATTATATATTTAGAACAAAATACTCTAGCGGAAATCACAAAACATTGCCATTCTCTTAAATCAATCATTTTTAGTTCCGTCGCTATTCTCGCAAACCAGCGATATGTTGAAAGTCTTCCTCTGTAGTGCATAAAAGTTTAATATCCTACTAGGCGTCCCCGCAGTTTCACCTGCGTTTATGGACACTGCTCCGCTCCTGTTGGTCGTAGCGTGATGTTATACATACCATAGCCTTCCCCGATAAATGGGCTATCCAACATTTAAAAAAATTCAATTCGAACCAGTAGTTCCTGAGATTAGCACGTTAAACCAAACAAACAAACTCTTCAGGTTTATAATATTAGTAGAGATACGATAATGCCTATATTAATAAATTATAAAATATTTGATTACAGAGAAGTGACTGACCTCAATTTGCTCATGGCAATCAAATATGTACTTTTGCCATTTGTAATTTTTGTCCTAACAAAACAATTTCTTATTATCATTTTAAATCTATACTAATACTAGCTACCCGGCCACGCATTGCTGTGGATAGAGAATTTGCATTAATTTAGGTTCATTCGTTTAGGAGTCCATTGCGAACAGACAACGTGACACATTTTTTTTATAGATACATGGAGATATAAAGCTGAAGAGTATTTTTGTTTGATTGTTTGTTTATTTAAACGCCCTAATCTCTGGAACTTTCAGTCAGATTTGAATAGTTATTTTTGTATTGGATAGAGTATTCGTCGAGGAAGGTTATAAGCTCTGTAACATCACGCTACGACCTTCAGGAGCGGAGCAGTTACCGTAAACGCAGGATAAACTGCGGGGAATATTTTGAGCGTTTCCTACTTTTATTAAATCGTGACATTCCTTTGGAGTGAGAAATTAAAAATTGAAGAACATACATGAACTCTTGAGGGTACGTAAGGCTCTGTAATGTCTCCATGAATGTTTCTATCTGTGTATCCTACAATAAGGCACATAAATCTAACACAGAATTTGATTAGATTTGTTCATAATTTTATTCATCATTCATTCAGGCTTACGTAGAATCGAATTGAAATAAATTTATTGACGTGACAAAATATATCTTAGTTCTCTTTTTAACATAAAAATAATGTCCATCCATGTTTAATTCATTATTCATTTAATTCATTATTCATAATTCATTATAAAATGTATTGGATCATGCCTTCGTTTTTCTGGACTGTACACTCTACACCTATCTCGAGTACTGACATGCCCCACTTTCTGGTAGAGACAACACAACTTATGACATTAAGTCTGTCTATAGTTTAGATAACTAAATAAACCTTTATGAGAAACCTAACGAGCACTAATTACAACTATTTTAGGGTAATTTTATACCTCTTTTTGCATATAAACGCAGTTCATAACCACAAAAGCCGCATTCGTATACGTTTTGTGGTTTTCAAGATTAGCCCGAACCAACAAAGATACAGACGATCACATCAAGTTTAAATCGATCATCTGAGCCCTTTTCTTGCCATTACGCATGCAATATTATATACGTTGTTAATGCCTAAATAACATACAGATAGAATTTATCTCTTTCATTGTTTAGGCATGTAAAATAACCAAATATGAGTTATCAATATCTAGTGATTTAAGGAACAATAAACATCTCTTAAAATCCGCACTCTCCATCTTCACGCAACTTATACCTCTTCATTCATTCAGTTTTATATTATAAATGTTTCAGCAATCACAACCAGAGCCAATAGATTGGTATTAGGTTGGTATGCCTTAAAAAAAGAAACAACTTATTTACCTTTTGACACCTTTTTGAAGTCGGTTTATATTAGCATATATAATCCCACTAATATTATAAATGTGAAAGTTTGGATGGATAGATGGATGGATGGATGGATGTTTGTTACTCTTTCACGCAAAAACCACTGAACCGATTGCTATGAAACTTGGTATGTAGATAGCTGGAGACCTGGATTAACGCATAGGCTACTTTTTATCTCGATATTCCCACGGGATCGGGATTTACACGGGTGAAACCGCGGGGCACTGCTAGTATTACTATACTTCTAGATAAAACATTCTGTCAAGTTTAGATTTTAAGTATACTAAAAGCAATCAATCAATATTTCCAAGGCTAGATTTTACTATTACTATTTCAGTAAACTAAGTATGTGTAAACAGATTAGTTTCGATTTAGTAAATAAACCTAATTAGACCACACAAGGGTCCGTGATCGTCATTAAGTTGCTAATACTAATCATACACTTTCGTAATTGTCCTTAATAAGTGACAAGTGGTAAATATTTTAGAAGCTAAAGCTAAAAAAAAAATACTTCCAAAAATACTTAGTAATTCCAAAAGAACGACCGCCATTTTGGCCGTGATCATACATACATCCTATCACACTTGTATCCCTGCAAGGATGTGCAGAGGCGTATTTAGCACCCAAATTTTGCCAATTTAAATTTGGTGATAGGAGGCAAGCCTATTGCTATCAACCGGGCACTTTAGGAATTAAGGATGATAAGAAGATGTATAAAAAGGGGAAAGAGGAAAGGTACATAGGTGAGAAGGGGAGGCAATTTAAGGAATAGCTTGAGGCAGTCAGGGTTACATACCTGCGACACGAACTGGCTGTTGCGGGTTGCTCTCTAACCCTCATGATCATGACTGACATGATCATATATATTACAATCAGTTATATAATTTAGTAAGACTGAATTCGGTTCTGGTTATTGTTGTTCGTGTAATAATGTGAAGATAAGGACAAATAAATCTATTTAATTCATTCTTTCGTTTTGTACTTCAGTACTTTCAAATAACAATGGCGTCGTACCGTCATTATATGAGATGGCATTAGGTAATTTTACACTGAAGTCTTATGTTACAAGTGAGTTTTAGTTATTATATTCTTTTCAACTCAACTATACATTTATGTCATATTTTTTAGTAGGTATATAAACGCATCTGAATCTTTATAAATTACTAGTAGTTGCCCGCGACTTTGTTTGTGTGTGTCTATCCCATGGGAACCATACTTTCTTATATATTAAAAACTATAAATCTATGCAAAATAAAATAGAAAAAAACAAAAAAAATTAAACTCAACAAATAAATAAATAATAAATCTATATCTGTGCCAAATTTTATCTAGATCCGTTTAGCCGTGTTGGCGTGATTGAGTACGAAACATCCATCCATCCTCACAAACTTTCGCGCTTATAATATTAGTAAAATAGGAAAGAAAAGCCACCAGAAAATCTTATAGCTGTATGCTTACAACCAACGTTTTAGACGGTTTTGTTTATTATCTTTTTTTCTTTCATTTTTGAACTTTGGTTTTGGCTGCCGTTGGATAAACTTCACCAAAATTTCCACGCGAACGAAGTCGCGAACCACAGTTAGTTTAAAATATTCTTTAGTTATCAGTTAATTTTATTTTAAACTAGCAACCCGCCGCTTTGCACGGGTAGCAGAGACATCTTCAACAATCATGAACATATTTCAATCGATATATACAAAATCTTAACAAATGATATACCTAAACCTTCCTTATGAATAACTCTGTCTATAAATGAACACCGCATGAAAATCCGTTCAGTATTCAGTTTATCGCGAACAGACAGACGCGGCGGGGGACTTTGTTTCTTGTAATTTGTAGTGATTAAATAAAAAAATAGGTATCCGCTATGAAAGAGTTTTTGAAAATTCTTTCCCTACAGGTGTAAAAATGAAGTTGGAATTTTTAAGATCAAATGTTAAATTAATTAATTCAACTTTTTTTGTAATTTATTCTCTGAAGAAGAAAAATAGGAGATATTATTTCAACTGCTTTATCAATATACATGTTTAGTAAAAACATTACATAACAGTTTAATAAGACACAGTAGGTCATGTCAAACATTAAAATCAGTATTGTTGATAAATTATCGATTTGAAATACTTGTCGTAAGTTTCTTGTCAGAATCTTTCAACGAGAACTCTAGTGTCAACTTTTAAGTATTAGCGATAAATATAAAATACTATTTAAGTGATCAATTTAAGAATAATAGTTATCTTCTAGGCCACAAGCACCCATTAAAGTCTGTATCACTGGTTGATATCAGGGAAAATTCCAACTTTGTTGATTGTATTTTGGAATAATTCGCCTCGAACATGTAATGGCACATAAATGTGGTGAAACTCTGACTACGCGAGACCTGCCGTGGTATTTATTCATTTCTGTTTATCGCTAAGGAATTGTTAAAAGTTTACTTAAGTATATTATCTCAACAAAATTTCGTTAATATTCACTATAATAATCCTTAACTCGTCAATAGAAACGTGTGGTTATATTTTAATGAAGTTTATCGTAATTATAAAATATAATCATCACGGTTTTTCCCTGAACAGGTAGGTAGATATAGGTATAGGATAACACCTGTGTCTTACCAGCTTGGTTTCAATTTGACAGTTCGAATCAGTCATAATTCCAACCCTTGGCCACGTTCAAGTGCAAATCATTGCACGTTATCAATAACGAAATTTGTTTATATGTGAACATTTTGACTATAACATTGTATTCAGAACAAACATATTTCAAGCCTGTTACTTATTTTAACTTGCACTTTATGACAGGACACGTGAGTTTTAAGACATTCACACCTAGAACTAAGCACGTCTCATAAGCACACGTTTTCAGCCCGGTTAACACGTGAATAGGTACGATATGAAAACGTGCTTAACACTCTCCCGAAACACATATATTTTGGTCTATTTATTTTTTCAGTTACACTTATCTTAAAATCATGGATCCCAGAATTACATTGACAAACTATCTTGTCATGCATCTTTAAGATTATTTGTCTGACTAGCCTGTTCGTCTAGTGGTTAGTGACCCTGACTGATGAGCCAGAAATCGTCCGCAGTCTGGTTACCATAGTACAGGCTCTGCCCAGTTTGGGTTCAGACGGCCGTGTGTGAGATATGTCAAGTTACTATTATGATTTAATATTGTAATCATTAGTAACGATTTGCTTGCAAACCTGACCTTGAAACGTAATAACAACCTATAATTTGCTTCATAAGCATGGAACAGGGTACTGAGTAAATGTATCAGTTTATAGATCGATTAAACCCAGATAAAACCATATCACATACCAACCAATACAGATTTATCTTTTGTATTTATGGGTTCATAAATAAATACTGAGCGCATCATTTTAAGTTTTGAAATGACGACTTTCTCGTTCACTTTCGCTCAATTCACACGTTTACGAAAATGATCGCGCGTCGCCGGAAAACGCCTGCTTTCTCCGTTGCGCAAGAGCACAGCCACTTCCCGCTTGCTCCTCCCCCCCCCTGCAGGTACCCCACTCCGCGTGCCCTGGCAGTCCCCGCTCACGCCATTCACGGCACTCCTCACCTATTTTCCGAGTAGGAAATGAGTATGTTACGCAATATCAGCTTTCCACCGGTGCAACGCAGCATTCCGATCGCGACACCTAGCATCCGTGAATACCCGCGTTACATTATGACATCACATGCACTATATCCTGGTTCATTTGATAGACATGACTGTCACTAATAAGAACCGGGCTCGCTATATTCATGACTGTAATAACCCTTGTTATCTCATGACAATAGTGATTATTCTACATGCTGCGTCGCGTAATTGACGTTGAGGGTAACAGTATGACAAGATCGTATGTGGGTGTATTTTGCTTGGCATTAGTATAAAGAGTAGATAATTGGGAGGCGCGTCACTTTCTACAACTGTATCGGAAGAAAGTGAGAGTAAAAGCGTCACTGGGCGCGCGCCGCGCGGAACTGGCCTCGCGATTTCGTCACTTTCTCCGAAGGCTGTTGACGAAATAATATTGAGGTAACAGCCGCCGAAACGTCACGTAGACTCTTATAAGATATCTTTTCTCTGTTATCGTAAGTCTCTTAAGATTTTTATGTGTTGATTATTGTTGTCATTGACATGGTCAGCATAGTTTAACTTTCTCCAAGTTCGATGAAAGTAAGAGTATACTGGGCGATTGACTGCACATTCACGGCTGCGATAACGGCCATAAAATCGGTTTTTCCCGATAAACATCTCAAGTACGAGTATTGAATGAACAAATTTGAATTGCAGAAATAAAGTGTTTATTCAACGGTATAGCAATTGTATTTCATAACTCAATAAAATGTTCACTATTTATGTCATAAATTTGAGTATTTATATTATTTTTTGTCAATGACTTCTTGTTTGGAGAAAGTTTACAAATAGATTCTTCTTGGTTAAATATGCAGCCATTTTATCGTGCAATGTTAAATAATAATTATATTTCTAGCAATTCTACCAATTTCTACAAAAATGCAACGATAAGTCTAATTATTAGGACCCATGATAACATTTAGTGAAGAAACACATTTAGGCTCGTTTATCTTTTCGTTCTTTTCTTTTCTTATTAAGTATTGTATGACGGATTTCAACTGCTCTATACGTATCAAATTCAATTCAGGTCCAGTTCAATTCTAGTTTCGATTTATTTCCAAGATCTGGAGTGATAAAGAGTACTTGTGATAGGAAACATGTGAAATACCGTATTTACCGTATTTGAATTACGTTAAATTTTGTTTAAGTCTTGCTTGCATAGGATAAAACAGAGCTATTGAAAACTGATCTACTTCGATGTTACTGCTGTGACAGGAGTACTCATTGTTTCCTACCCGTAAAGTAATACAAAAACCTGACTTATGTGTTCAAAAACAAAGCAGAAATTAGTTTATAGTGGAAAAAAATTACAGCGTCATAGCGTACTGGAGTTAGTTGTATAATATGTTTGAATATGTATGTGTTATCAAGCGTGCGTGTGCCATCCGCACGCTTCAAGCGCACCGAGGAAAGCGTGGCGCGCAGCTAACGTAACGACGACAAGTGGGTTACTTCCCACTTCCTACAACGCGCACAGCCAAGCGCGCAAATATGTTTTTTAAGAGGAAACTCGTACCACCTGCTATCGCGTGCCATTCCCACGATTATTGTGTCATTGTATTAGAACGTGGTAGGACCCTATTGCTAATATTGACATTTTCTATACGTTATGTTTGATTTTACTCCAGTATGAAGGAAAAGTTATGGTTTTTAACGCAGAAGAATGTGTCTTCCGGGCTTGTTTTATGATTAATAACTTTCTTCTGAATAAATTATTTAATTATCCTCACCTTGTATGAGCTCCTTTAAAAGGGCTAAGGTTGGTAGACCCCTAAACATCTCCAAAAAAAAATTAAACCTCGACGTCATTTCTTTTCCACTAAATTTAGGAGAAAACTTGAACAAAAACTTGGCAATACAGTCTACCATAACCTATCGGCTGTTGTCTATCACAATAACCGATAGGTTGTGGTAGACTGTGTATCGTGAAACGGAAATCATGTTCGCAAACAATATTTAAATGATATGCAAGGAGTAATTATATATGTAGTATCTAATGTCTTGTGAATAAAATGACAAACATAATGAAAAATGTCTCACTTAACAGATTGCTTCTCTACCTGAGTATTATATGTTAATACAAGCATTATAAGAACATGAATATTTTAGAAACAATTTCTGCTCTAATTGGACACACCTTTCTAAGGAAGATCGTTCTTGGTTAGAGAGTGAGAGCTCAAGAGCTCCTCCCTTGAGTTCGCTCTGAGCCAAGACAGGATTACCAACTAAAAACAACGCTAAGATTTAAATCCACTCCTAATAGAGTAAAAAGGGCTTAGAATTTCGTAAGATCAAATCTTGAATGAAGTCTTTTAAAGTTTTTTGAAAATTTTCTCTTAAGGTGATGTTTAATTCGTCGTTTGCAAAGTTACAAACATGAAAATTTCCATTAAGACACTTGATATTTTATAAAAAAAAATCGCATTCAAAGTTTTTCAAAATGGGTTTTAACACGGTGAAAAAAAGGTGTAAACGCTAAAGGCTTATCAGTAAGAGCCGTGTGTTTGTTTGCCCAAATTAGTAATCAAATTCCATATATCACGGGTGGAAGTCAAACAATCTTGTCCACATCACTGCAAGTTAGACGTTTATAGGTGATGACCGCGCGTGTGAAACAATATGTTAATTCAGTGGCTTGCCTTGACTGTAACTGGTCGTAGCGCGCCTCTAGAGACACACGTCAACCGCAAGTGGCAAATTCACACCCGATAACATGATAACCAGGCAAAGAATTCAATGTTCGAACTCTTTCTGGGTCACGGCTGTACGTGTGGCGGCATGTCTTTTACACTAATGTAAATCTGGATAACGCATTACTAATGTTTTATGAGGCTTAAAATAGGTCTTCAGCTTGCTTAAGTTAGGAGGACATCCTACATAATATACTGATTGATGAAATTCACTATCCCTCGATTGATAGTCAAGTGTACTACACTGCCAGGTAATCGGTATAGTTGATTGGGACTATCTCTGTAAGTTGTAATGAATTAAAAAAAAACATAGTGGCTTCAGATTGACGGACTCAATATTGATGGTATTTTTTGGAGATATCAAGTTTTATTTTACTCATTCGTATGGTATCTTTGAAATATTGTAAGGTATTACCCCGTAAACATACCAATAAAATAATAAATTAAACTTTTAAACGCTTAAATAAAAAACGTATCAGAAATATGATATTGTTAATAGGAAACGGCAAGATATGCTCACGAGACGAGATACACCTCACCTTTACACAGGTCAAATATATTTAATACAAACACAGACCCTCAAAACTTATATCATATTTGTTGACCTTACAAGGTCTTTCGTTTAGTTTAGCATTTGTAATAATAGAACACTTGTTAAGGCTTTACGCTTCGCGAAGCTGTGCTCGCGTCGCTATTGCCTCGTGTTCGAGTCACGCGGCGGAACACGCGCACTCCCGCAGTGCCGCCCCGCCACTCGTTTGCACCTTGTGCCCCGCAACGTGCCCCCCTGTAGCTCGCCTTCGCCACCCGAACCAAATATATCCACTCATTCAGGGATTTTCTATTTTCGAGTACAACTATTGTAGGCTTCTAATGGATTAGTTTAAATTCAGTGGCTTTTGCTATTGATAGAGCGTGTACGATCATGTTAAAATATAACACGAGGAAAATAGACGTTAGACTGAATAATCATGGGAGGTTCTCTTGTATTATAATTATTATAGCTAAATTGTAAATCTCGGTTTAAGTATTGCGGTAATCATAATATTTTTAAAACAGTACTGTAAACATATCAAAATCTTGGATGAACCTACGGACGTATTTAATCACTCAGTTTTCAATACTTTTGGTATTTCTTTGACGATTTTTAAATACTTAGTGCGCAGCTCATAAAAGCATAAAAAAATATTTAATGAATCTACGTAGGTAAAAGCGATAAAATACGTAATGATTAAAAACCATGAATTATTATCGCTTGCGTGTGTCGAAACTCTTGGAGCGGATAACGCAAGGAGTTCGTGAACAAATGACTGAATGAGAAAATTTAAAATCTCTTCTTAACAGAAAGTCACAGTAGAAGACTCACTTACAGGGCCAGGCCGAAACTATAATAAGCTATTAATACGCCTAATGATACACACATACCTAAATAAACCAATTATAATATTTTAACTTATAGTACCTATAGTCATAGATAGTTTCCTGCGTAAGCAAAAAAATTGGAACTATTAACCTACGAGTATATGTCGCCAGCGATGGGATTATCGCAAGTATTACTCGCTTAATTGACCTACGTTTTTGACCTATGAAGTTAACAGTATTTAGAGTTAGTGGAAAACCTTACGGTATATTTATTTGAAGCTTGGTTAGTTCCACCGATAATTACGTTCGTATTGTTGCAATGACCACTGACAGCCAACTAGATCTTAGAGACGTCATCATTTGCCCAGAGTGACAAGAGCACGACATGTTTCTATTTCTCGGTAAATTCACTCTAACGTATCTTAAATTTTATATTTTTACATCATTGAATCTCTCTATTTTTATGTGACAACATCTTTATTATATATTATCTTATATTTATAACCTGCAGGCGTGTATCTATGGATGTTTAATTGCTTCCGCGAATATCTCACTTTGAATATACATAGCGGTGTGCCCACGCTCTGCGAATGCTTATATTGTCGCATCTGTATGTTCGCGATGTTCTAGAATATTGGTTGCCACTGTAATAAAGCACCTGTTAGATTGCAGTGGCAACAGTGTACCGGCCGACGTGCGCGGTCGTGGCGGCGCGCTGCGACCCCGCCGGTCACCGGGCTGACGCCCTTGTCATCATTGTTACAGGCAAGTCGGTGAACAATAAGGACCCGCTCGAGGACAAGAAAGATGACAGTGACCTGTGGGAGGCGCAAGCTGCCTTCCTGGGGCCCACGCTGTGGGACAAGACGCTGCCTTATGATCCCGATCTCAAGGTACAAGAAGTCAGTACTCGCAACTTTGTTACCTACTGCGTGTTGCGTGTCGTGTGCGTCTTTCACCGGCTTTCCTAACGTCTCTGCCACCCGCACTAGGTAATAGAGTCGCTAGCTTGCCCACCCTTGCAAAACCTCGCCCTCCTAATGTTCCCACTAGCACTTTTGCTTTTTATGCATCGGAGAGTGATGTTTATAATTTATTTTATATTTGAATTTGTATAATGCAAAGTATTGAACTGTAAAGCCTAGCGAATATGCACAAAGCGAATGTGGATGTTGAACCTTGATTTGAGCGGCGTTTGAAGTAGCGCTGAGTCGGGACGCGCTTGCGAGCGGGCGGGCGAGCGACTCGAGCGCAGAGTGCGTGGCCACAGGGCCCACGCGTCGACGCGCATCATAACGAGTGCTTTCTCTGATGTTGCAGTATGCAGACTTAGACGAGTTCCTGTCGGAAAATGGCATGTCCGGCGAAGGTCTCGGAGGTGCGCACCTCGGTGGCTCGGCGTTTGGCCCCGCCCTGGGGCTCCAAGCGCCGGTCACCAAGCGCGAGCGTTCGCCTTCGCCCTCCGACTGCATGAGCCCGGACACTATCAACCCTCCGCTGTCGCCCGCTGACTCCAGTAAGTTTTAAATCTTTAAAACTAATGGCATGTAACTGGCTTACTATCTGTGTGTCTAAGTGTACTTGTTTCAACTGAGCTATCCTTTGCTTTGATCATCGTATGAGAAAGTTATGACAATAAAGATATTTATTTTAGATGTTTCAAAATCACAATTCTTGTGAAAGAGTGCTATTAATAAAATATTTAATATTTCACCTTATACCCTGCGAACAAGTGAATGAGCACGCACTTAAGGCGTTGGACTTTCATGATATATAAAAAATATTGCCTATATTTTCCCATGTTATATAATATTGTTCATTTTCTATTTCTTAAACAATAAAGTCTTTTGAAAGTGACTAGTAATTTGTGTAAAAGTAAAAAAAAAAAGGTTCAATATGACAAGTGAAGTTAATAACAAGTGGTGTGTAGGCAGCAAGAATGACTAAGTTGTACGGGTTTAAAAAAAAATTATTTTAAAACCTTTTGGTGTTATTTTTAGAAACTATAGTTTTCGTAATTTATTAATTAAGAATACATTTTTCTTTTTCTTTTTCATGCTTTTAGTAGAACTTTTTTGTTATTTTTAAGTTATCCAGTTACATTGACACGTAATAATTGTAGTGCGTAATAATTCCAGCGTTCTCAATGGCGTCATCGGGTCGAGACTTCGATCCTCGGACGCGCGCTTTCTCCGATGAAGAGCTGAAGCCGCAGCCCATGATCAAGAAGTCCCGGAAACAGGTAAATGATGTTAGTGCGCTGATCATTCCTAGCGGCATGCTGCGGACCGCCTTGGGTGCGGCGCCCCTGCCTGCGCCACCGAGTGGCGCCACGCCGCTTATTTTTCCGAGCGAATCTTTAAACATTCCTCGAGGAAAAGAGTGAACGCGGCGCTGTTCGGAAAAGTTACTTTCCTCGTCATACAAATCTGGTTTCACACGCTGATTATAGTACTTTTAACTACAGAATTTTAAATTTAGAACATATATTCATGCGTGTGAAGTTAGACGATATGACAGGAGGTGCTCTCACGGCGCGATGCTCCACGCACGCTTAAAATTAACAGCTACTTACCACCATAACAAATGCCCGCGTGACTTAAAGCACTCGCACTATCTTCACTTAAGGTTTCTCTGGCCCTAACAGCTTTTGCAGACTAACGTTTTTGTGTAGGTAGTTGTGTGCTCACTGACAAAATTATCTGACAAACAAGAATTAACTGTTAACTTGCCATCTGTCAAATTCAAATTTTCAATCTATAACTACCTACTAGAATAATCTAAAATATCGTCTAAATTGTCAGGTAATTTTATATTGTCGGTCGTCAAATTGGTCTTTCACAAATAATCCAAGTGCCAATGAAGCTTTTTCAACTCCAACATTGAAATATGATGACAGTCCTTGTTCAACGTCGAGATATTTAGTCACGTGGGGTCTGACGCGGACTAACCAGTACTTCTCATAATATCAACATGTCATGAACGCCTCAGTAATTACGTTACAGAATTATATTCGTACAATGACTATACTGTCTTTACTTGTTTTTTTTTACAAAGTTCTCATTTATAAATTGGTCATTTTGTTATTCAGGTGTGTGGTGAAAATTACGTTGAAATAATCCGTTACAGAGATAGAACGATACAGGTCAAGTGTGCATAAAACTACTTATACCCAATAACTCATTCTTTAAAGACGATTGAATGAAAAGAGTAGTACCGGTAGCAGTAAAAATCACTTAAACATTTGTGCCAACCCTATTAATCCTAGATAATGATATTATGGACTTAACATCATTATCTACTTACACACCGCATTTTTTGTGAATTGAAACCCCTCTCATTTCCTTGTGATAGGACAAGGTCTATTCTGGCTTATGCCTAAACGATAGAGTTTATTTTACTTTGACCGCGGGCTTAGGACTTCTTCTTATGTTGATACGTATCTAACCACATTTGTATTTATGAGATATATAATATAGAAAGTGGATTTAAAATAAATTAATAATTAAAGCAAATATTTCCATCTGTTTGCATCTTCAATATCGGTTATTGTTCTTTTTTAAAATCAGATAAGTAGGTAATATTGTGTAGAATTATATTTGGAGTGGTCTTCTTTTCTATGGACACTGTCCTTTTGAATCTGTTGTTTTTAAAAACATAGAATTTAATTAACATAGATCGGAAACCTGTGCATTAAAGTATTGTTTTTTTTTTAAATAAGTAATTTTGTTCCGATTTTTACATTGCCCTAAATAGCACAGTTTTGTAATGCTAATTTGGTCGTTGTGTAAAGCAGATTATAATATTCAGACAAAAAATAAGGAACATAAAAATTTTAAAGAATTTTTTTTTTATGGGTGCATGTATGTATCGTTAAAAAAGATGAGATATGTAAACTGTTGATTCCGAAGATACCAATAGTCGTTTTAGTATAAGACCCGGTGATGGAACACTGTGTGGTTTTAGTCGGTTCGAGTCCGACATACCACCTCGCCGTTTGGCCCCGATGAGGTGATGACCCGTGGGGGTTTCCACTCATTAAAAAAAAAGGTGATCAAATTCAAATTCAATATCTTAATTTCATAAAATTGATCGTCAATTATTCGAAACCGTGAATTAAAAAAATAATTATTATAATAAAAAATTATAGATCAACACACACAGAGTCACCGCAACAATAGTTTGCTTTGTCAAATGTAAAATTATTAAAGAAAAGAAATGGATAACATAATAATATCTTATCTGCTTGTATAACCACCTGTTTCCAAATGGTTGAGCCTTATGAGAAGAAATAGGGCAAACAAACTCACAGCCACTCTTTTTAAAAACCAGACAGTTTTAACAATATTCAGTAAACTTATGTTTTTAAAATTAGTAAATAAAATAAAAAAAGGATATGACTATAGGGAAACTGAAGATTAAAGAAAAAATAAGAAAAGAAAAACATCGGAGATGAACCATAAGAAACATATTAGCAGGCGTTACATTTCTATTAAGTTTATAATCTGATCTGATACTTGCCCGTTGTTTGGCCACTCCCTCGCACTCCAGGATAACGTGAGCGGTAGTTTCCTCCGCGTTGAGACACCCTCTCCATAGAGGGCTCTCTGTCGCATTGATGGTGAATAGGCCATAGAGGCAATATTAAGATTAAATTCTACGTCTACGTACGTCTGGTTACAGACACTAAAGTCACTGCACGTGCACAAGGATTGTTACTGAAAATGCATTAAGATATGTTATGTTCCACTCTTTTAACTGCTTCTTAAGACTAGACTAGAGAGTCTGAAAGAACATACTGGTTCGTACCGATATATCTGGTTTATAAGAAACGAACAAAAAACCTTTAAAAGCTGTGCCTGCCAGGAGCCTAAAAATCCCCGTGATAGTAATACTGTCATTCGCGTTGTTAGCACATGTAGGGATTCTATCCCTCCCAATGAAGTTCTCTTAAGGATGAAGGTACCCTTAACGTAGCGAATGCTAAAAGGAAGTAACGTAGGGTTTACTTTATAAAGACCTGACGTCGTTTGCAGTCTTGAAGTTGAATTATGGAGTTAAAGTGTTTCATTGATATTTGGATGATTATATACACTACACAGATTTTAAATATTTAGAGTTAGTTTAGTTTTTAATGTTTATTGGGACTTTTTTATTTGGTAATAGTAAAGGGAAGCTGTTTTGAAAAGCTTCAATTTACAATTACTAAAACTCCTTCGGATTAGAAATTGAACATTTTGTCCCTTTCAGACATATTTTCTAAGTGGTTTTAGAGAAAAATATTATAAAACATTTATCAATAAGATTCTATTTTATGTTTTTATAAATAAAGTGACAAGTCGTTCAAATTCTATTTCGTTACTGACACGTGAAGGTATCAAGTCAAGAGCTATAAAGAGTAAAATATTTTGAAAAATTTTTTTTTTTTCACAATCATCAAACCTGCAACTACTTGTAGTAACTTTGAAATATATATGGAAATAAACTTTCTAAATATATTTTTCATTCGATACATTAAGGTAAAGCAAGCAAATTTAACCCTAAGTAATATTCCCATACATTACTGAATACTTACTATTTTAGACCAATATAACAATATTTCAAAATTTACTTCATGACGATTTTGTATCAAAACTATGCAAATTCAGTAAAATCAAATAATTATTTACGAGTTAAAAAAATGTATAGCACCTAATAGTTTTAATAAGTTAATTCATGTACCTTTTGTTCATATGTGTGTTACTATTTTATTGCTCGTGACTGGACCCACTGTCTTCGAAACAAGGTAAAAGTGGTAATAAAAGCTCAAGCAAACTAACTCTCTAACAATCTAATCCTGTATGTGTTAGGAAAAATAGCAAGGTGGGGAACAAAATAAATATGCAAGCTTTATAAGCCTGTAGAAAAATAAACACGTACCTATATATATACCAGCTGTGCCCGCCACGGTTTCGCTCGCGTGTATATATTTATGTTTTTTTTTTACGCGGAATCCTAATTATTTTTTAAAAATAAAACTAGCCTAAGTTTCTCCTTATAACATCAGCTATCTGCCAGTTGAAGTCTTGTGGAAATCGTACCACCCGTTCCGGAGATTAGCCGGAACAACCCGACAGATAGACAGACAAAAAAATTTAATATTGTTTTTGATAAAGGTAAGTAGGTACCGTGTAAACATTCAGATGGATTTGGTACCAAGTTGTTATTATAATATTACGAACAAACATTCCAATTTTACTTATTTTATAGATTAAAAACTAAGTTTTCCAACACATCACCTTCATTGTAGAGTACTGGTCTATAACTACCCGCTACACCAGTGATATCACTGGTTTCAACCACAAGAAAACTCACCACCTGTAATTCACCACTATACTACACTAGCAACGGTTTCGTAGAGACTAAGGAGCTTGTGATCAAGTGGTTGCGGGTTTGAACCCCACCCGGTGCATCACGGACGTGAACCCATTCCTAACACAAGCATTGCTAGTATTTAAAAAATAAACTAAAGCTGTAACCCCTAGTTAGATTTTGATTCAAAAGGACAGAAAAAGTAATAAAATAATAGGAATAGTGAAGAATGATGCTGAGGTGGTTTGGGGACGTAGAAATAGTGAATGAGGAATGGATGACAAAACCAGTATATAAGGCGAACGTTAGTGGGATAGCCAGTAGCGGTCGACCTCGCTGAACATACCCTGATCATATTGGTGATGTTTCTTTTTTGTGAATAGGGGGCAAACGAGCAGATGGGTCACCTGATGGTCAGTGGCTACCGCTGCCCATGGGCACCTGTAACTCGAGAGCCACAAGTGCTAGTGAGTGCAAGTTAAGTAGCTAAAATTAACGTACTATTACGGAGTTAATACCCACAACAGTAGTTGAGTTTTCCCAGTAGATGCCATTAAGTCTTACTGAATAAAACCACTGACCAAAACTGACTTCAGTTGTCCTGTACTACCTATGATTGATATTACTGAGACAGGTTTAGATGCTAATTGATTAAATATACTAATTAATTTTGCATTAAAGTAATTCCTTTAACCAAATGATCACTTGTTGACTTGGAAGTCCTTTGATTTGTCAGAATTCATGTTCATAGACTGTCCCACTGCTACGCATTGCCCTTCTTTTAGTTAGAGGGGATTCGATCATAGGTTGGTAGACATCACAAAGACATTATGGACATCTGTCAGGTGTCCAGTTTTCCTTCAGTCCCCATCCTTGAACCAAGCGATAATTAATTTCTAATGTAAATATTATCCTTGAAAAGTCACAGGAACGCCACCAAGGATCGTACTCAAATCGCCTGTGTGAGAAGCCAATGTGTAGACCAGTCAGCTGTCAATGCAAATGGCTGTAGAATATTTGTTCATTAGTAGTGTAAAACAAGCCAGTGATAGCGATGTTTAGATTGTGTATTTAACTAATTTAGTACTAACTAATAGTTTGAACACATTCACAAATTTCGCTGACGTGACTTTGAAACCAATCGAAGTTTATTTTTCTGTACAGTTAGTAATGCACCATTAAAAATATTAAAATTGTGCCATATTAAAATCAATTACAATGTGCTTTGTGAGCTATACACATAACACTAAGTCATAATTATGCCTTCTTTCACTTCCTACAAACGCAGAAATAAAATGAAAACTCTCATCTTCATAGAAATTCGCTCGTTGGTCTTCAGACGACAGAACAGCGGTTTTATAAGGCCAGCCTACCGACAAAGTACTCCACAACGCAGGGACACAGATGGAAAGGAAACACTTAACAGTAGAAGATTA
Organism: Euplagia quadripunctaria; assembly: GCA_963859945.1. NCBI lineage: Eukaryota > Metazoa > Arthropoda > Insecta > Lepidoptera > Erebidae > Euplagia > Euplagia quadripunctaria. The sequence continues at coordinate 27,666,550 of OY982559.1, read as the reverse complement.
CCAATTCGTGGGATTTTTCCGCGTTGATTCTGAATCACGTTTTTCGATTTTAATAAGTATTTTGTTAGAAATTACGTACCTCATTGATAATCCAATAAAATTCTACCCTAAACTTGAAGTAATAAGTAGAAATGACAGTTTCTAGTGATAGCATGTGGCGGGCTGATGTTTCTTGCTTCCCCGAAAGGAGAAATGCGTGAGTTTTTGTGTAAAAAGATAACTATCAGATGAAAAGACAAATAAAATCACGTTCATAAGATCTTATTGTTCCTTACCTTGATATTTGGAGTGTAATGTTAAAGGTTTTAAAGGGCAATTTGTGTTCACTAGAGTAGTACATAAGATCGGCAAATTTAAAAAAAAAACATACGATATTTTTGAAAATTGTTTTTATAAAATGGCATTTCTTATGGTACTCTGGAATAATGGTATTTGTTCTTTCGCTCATATATGAAAATATGAAAATCGTTTTATCAATCATCAGTTTATAGAGTTTGGATTTTGTAAGGCTCATGGAATAAATAAGTACACCCTGTGTTATGTTAACAATTCAGCGAGCTGTGGAGTAAAGATCTGACGTCTGATAAAACGATTGTCCAGTACACTACTGGCAGTACGGTTTTAAAGTATTTTATTTTAAAGTAAATTTACACTAAGGTTGTTTCTTGCAGTCAGTTTTTTACTATCTCTCTTTACTTCAAGAAATTTGCTTATGTAAATGTACCTTAATGCTTCGTTTAATGCAATTTTCATAAGATTTTTGTGAGTAAAAATACATTATACTTATACTAGCCGAGCCGCGTAACTTCGTCTGCGTTTGTAAATTTTCCCCGTTTTAGTAATTTCTGAGATTAGCACGTTCAACCAAACAAACTCTTCAGCTATATAATATTAGTATAGATTAAAAACAATTTATTCAAAGACTCAGAAACTGCAGCTCAGGCGACTCTAATTAGAGTTAATTTTCAAACAATAAAAGCTATTTCGTTATCAGCGTGAAAATGCTCACGTAGAGCAGATGGAAGAATTTAGAACTAATTGATATAATATGTGTAGGAATATGTTGCTATTCAACTCAACCAAGTATTCATAGAAAAACATGAGCGGTATTTTAATGCGTAGTACTTATCTAATCAGCGGCCAAGGACTTGGCCAACTGGAGATTGTACCGGTTCCAGATATACATAGTGTAATCATTACGTGGCGCGTTGATACAGTATTCAACTGCAATGTCGGGTTGAATTCCTGCTGAGTGGAAATATTTGCATTGGTCTATATATTTCTATGTATTATTATGAAAGTATTTACAAAAAAGCGTGTTTAAGTATATTTATTTATCCATTTTCTACAAACCATAATACTGGCTATGTTTAATTTGAGTGGACCCAGCATTGTGTAATAAATCTCACAATATTATTACATGAAATATAAGAAATCAATTTATTGTTGATGTATTATGTATTAATCATGTATTCTTTAACAACAGTCATCTATTTTTTTATTTCAAGAGGACCACTAGTTATAGGTACAATTAGTTTAGAAGGTTAATGATAGTGCCATGAAGATAGATAGATGTACTCTTTATTGTACACAAAGCGATAGGTTATAATATTTTACTTATATCTATACTAGCCAATGTTATGTACAATTGGTGACCTTATCGCAATTTGCGATCTCTTCCAGGCAACCATTGGGTTGATAGAGAAAACATAGGTGAAAAGAGGAGCTACAGTACAGTGTACAATATACGAAGCCTGTGTAAAAAGAAAATTATAATATATAAATGGTATTAAGATATACTTAGAGTAAACTTTGCAAATAGATATTCTTAAATGAAGATATCTTGTTACTGAGTGCTTCAAATGGTCATGAATGCCAAAGATTTATTCATAGTTGTTTTACGTTTTCTAAGTACACATACTTCTTGAAAACACCAATAATAGTGTCTATCTCATTGTGTCGCAGTTTATAATAAAACATTCATTTTGTATATTAAATACGTGGCCTACGCAGCCTAAACAAATTAAGACTACGCTTTAGTTTCGTTAACTGAAGGCTTTTAAACAGTTCCTTGTAGTTTCTTTCGAGTTCTCTTTTTTTTATTATGATCTTAAAATGCATTAAACGAGGTTTGAATGGATATCAAATATAATTCTCAAGCGGCATCGCGCATAGTACCTTTGGATTGGTTACTGCACGCGTTGCCCTGTGCTTTAAGTGCGCACAACTCTCTGGAAATATCTATGGCAATATTATAAAGCAAGAAAATTAAAAAAATCAACTAAAACTGGTTACTCAAACTCCAAAGATGTTTCGATATAGTTGTATTTTTTTTTGTAAAGTGAGCGGCCGCACTTGACGTTAGTTCAATGTTGATTGCGAGCTGTAAGCATATCCCCACGGTGGGCGATGGGAGACTAAAGTATGTGGCGTATGGTGTCCTAACCCCGTATCCTGGTCATTGGCAGTTCGTGCCCGATGACCTTAAAGACGACAAGTACTGGGCGCGCCGGCGGAAGAACAATATGGCGGCGAAGCGCTCCCGCGACGCGCGCCGTATGAAAGAAAACCAAATTGCCATGCGGGCAGGATACCTTGAGAAAGAGGTATGTATCTATGAACGTAAGCTTGATCAAACAGTTTCGAGGGACCATAATATTGGGCACAGGTTAAAATATATTGTTGTGATTTCTAATGCGGAATATTTCATTATTTTTAATAAATCGAGCAACGGACCGCAATATTTTTGGTGTTTGTAGGACTTCAAAGTTCAGAAACCCGGTTTCATCTTTGTTTAGGTATAAATGTTATACACAGACTGAGTGGAAATACATACATCGAGATAAAGCGAGAAACCCTGATAGTACTTAATCATAGAGTATTAGATAGACAAGTATGCCTTTCTCATTTTGCTGTATGATTGATCAAGTCGTTTATAGACTATAAATTATGTTTTATTTTACTTAGAACCTCAAAGCAAAGCCTTATTTATAACGTGTATTCTTTTCAACATTTGCTAATGTTATGTCTTGTATTTCTAGAATATGGGGCTGAGGCAAGAAGTGGAGTTGTTAAAGAAAGAAAATCACATCCTGCGAGAGAAGTTATCCAAATTCGCGGATGTATAGGCAGCCAAGAGCCTGCACTCACCAACACCTTCCCGCATAGCACAAACACGCCAAACGACATGTAAGTCAAAAATAGTTTGAAATAATAAACCGTCATATGAACCATTGGGCTATAGTACTAAATACTCTTTTATCGGTTCAATCCTTTATACTTCGTATTTTCTCCAAAACATTCCTCACTGTCTTCGTGATATTCATTACGTAAAGGTTATGTTATATTTAACTTCAGGTCGCGGGCGCACCGTCAGCGCACGCACTCTTGGCCGCGTCGTCGGCATCGGACACAATCCTCCGTCAACCAGTGTCGCACCAGCCGTCTGCCTCACGAGCCGCGTCGGGCACTTCGCGGCGCGTGCGTCGGGCACACCATCACCGCGCACCATGCACTGCGCTGCACCACGCTGCCGACGCTATTCCGAACCTTTGCTACCGGACCACATCACAACATTCGTCGCCTCAGTTCAAACTTAAAACATCTCGGTCTCGTAGCAATACTCTGATCTCGTCGGTGAACTTCTGTAACTTGTTCGACTTGTAGG